>PITA01002866.1:44611-151054 GCA_004023965.1 Spilogale gracilis | reverse complement strand
ATTTTATTTATTTATTTGACAGAGAGAGATCACAAGTAGGCAGAGAGGCAGGCAGTGAGAGAGGAGGAAGCAAGCTCGCTGCTGAGCAGATAGCCCAATGTGGGCCTCGATCTCAGGACCCTGAGATTATGACCTGAGCCAAAAGCAGAGGCTTTAACCCACTGAGCCACCCAGGCGCCCTCAAATAAATTAATTCTTTTTTTTTTTTTTTTTAAAGATTTTATTTATTTATTTGACAGAGAGAAACACAGCCCAAGAGGGAACACAAGCACAGGAACTGAGAGAGGGAGAAGCAGGCCTCCCGACGAGCAGGGAGCCCGATGTGGGACTTGATCCTGGGTCTCCGGGATCATGACCCGAGCCGAAGGCAGTCGCTCAACCAACTGAGCCACCCAGGCGCCCCACAAATAAATTAATTCTTAAAAAAAAATAATAATGCCATGAGTTCTAACAAAGGTAATGATATGCCACATAAACTAAGGCAGTTCAAACATTCTTTTTTTAAAGACTTATTTATTTACTTTATTTATTTACTTTAGAGAGAGAGTGAGCATGGGAAAGGGGGAGGCTGAGAGAGTGGGAAAGAGAGAATCTCAAGCAGGTCCTGTTGAGCAGGGAGCTGGGAGGACAAGGAAAGGGGCTGGATCCTAGGACCCTGAGATCACAACCGGAGCCAAAATCAAGAACTGAAAGCTTAACCAACTGAACCACACAGTTATCCCAGTTCAAATATGCTCTGCCTAAATTAAGCCTATTTCCAATGGCAACATATTTTTTTTATATAATATGCACAGCATAATATTTTAGAAAAGGCTGCTACTCCATCATAAAGTAAAATCTGAAACCATGTCCCATTTATTATTTACTCTGTGGTGGAGTGGGAATGAGGAAACATGATACACAGAAAGAGCAAAGGTTTCAATCAGCCAGACCAGAGCAGAACTACTTATAGGCAGTGTAACCTTGAATCTATCCAACCTTGCTGAGCACATTTCTGTTTTGTTTTCTATAAACTGGGAATAATAGTTCTTACTCTGTGGAGTTACTGTGAGAAATGAAACAATGCAGGGGCAAATCGAACAGTGTACCTTCTCAACAAATTATATGTGCATTGTTCTTTGGCCTTGGCTCCTGCTATCCCACCTCTTTGTTTCTCTCCCCACTTTAAAAAGAGATGAAAAGAACAGAGAGGACATCAGTATAAACTACCATTAAGATCAACACACGCTGAGATTCTCAGATCTAACCAGAGAACATAGGTCATTTTCATTTTTGCTATACAAATAGCCTCTAAAAATACATTAAGTGGGGGCATTTGAAAATATGGGTTAAATCTGGGTTTCACATAAAAAAATTTATACAGTATTTTGAATATGTTAATACCTATATTTTGCAGTAATCACACACTAAATTATCTATAAGAGCCAAGGACCAAGAAGAAAGCAATAAATAGGATGGATGAATCCATACTGGTAGGAAAAAACAGTTGAGGTGTCTAAACATAAAGATTCTCTCTCTCACACCCCCCCACACACACACTTACACACCCACACCCACACACAAAGGATATGAGATGATGACAGTTCTTACACTCTTCCATTCACACACTGGAAGAAAATACTATTTGTTTTTGATGTGTCCATTCTAGTAGCAAAAATAGACACTTCCATAAGCGAATATAACAGAAATAGCTGCAGATGCTTCATAAAAAGGTATATTTCATCCTTAGGGGCGCCTGGGTGGCTCAGTGGGTTAAAGCCTCTGCCTTCGGCTCAGGTCATGATCTCAGGGTCCTGGGATTGAGGCCCGCATCGGGCTCTCTGCTCGGCAGGGAGCCGGCTTCCTCCTGTCTCTCTGCCTGCCTCTCTACCTACTTGTGATCTCTCTCTCTGTCAAATAAATAAAATCTTTAAAAAAAAAGTGTATTTTATCCTTAGAGAAAACCATATTTCTCATATAACCATTTGTGATTACAATAGACTGGCTAGCAGTTGAGTCTGTATGGGAATAATTTAAAGTCACTCTAATAGTTTTCCAGAAAGTCTCCAAATTTGCCAGAAACCAGGGAGCCTACAAAATGATTGCTATAAAGCCTAAATAAAAACAACTAATTGAAGGAACAGTTGAGGATAGTTTTCATATGCAAATCTTGGCATTCCATCTTCTTTTTAATTAATTCCATTAAATTGGTGTTTCATAGGTCAGAGGATTTTATGACTGTATACCAAAAATGCTGTTTATAAAGCCATTTACAGGGAACTACCCACAAATATTTTCTAATACATTTTTTCTTTTTGTCCAATTCAAATTGTTACTGCTTCATTTTTCCCTCCTTTAAGCCCAATTTTGTTCTTTTTATTTACTTCCACTTCCTTTCTTTGCCCTTCAACAAGGAGCAGTCCCTTATAAAGTCTATTCCAGTCTTTTGGAATTTAGATAGCACCTAATTACTTTAATCTGTAAGTATACTAAGGAAGAAAAGGGGGAAAAAACCCAGGTGGTAGGAGATAAATATCCTTACATACAGCACGGAGCTTTACCTCCTCACTGTGCCCCCTCCACAAAATCCCATAAATAGGGTAGCCAAGGCTTATTTATGGAAAGGACAAAGGGTAACACGGGATAAAAATGAAAATACAGCCAAAGAAGCTTCTTAGTCTCCTCTGGCCTAATTTAAATAGGGTCACTCAAGTTCATGGATTGGTAATGGATAATGTTGCGAAACAAGGATGAATCAAAGAGTCATCACTGAAATAATGTTTTATTCTAAGGATGGACTATATCGTGTGTTTTGTCCTAAAAGACATGACTCACAGGGGGAGCCCATGATTCCTTTTCCTTTCTTCCCTGACATCTGAGCCAAACAAAAAAGGGCAGGATGGAGGAGCCACACATCTTAGAGTCCCACTTCAATGGGCTATCATCAGATGTGAGTTAAGTAAGTCACCTAACTTCTGAGTCTCAGTTTCCTCATCTGTGAAGTGGGGATAATTATACCTCACCACCTCACATGGCTACCACCAGAATCAAGTGAGTTTAAGAGCTCTGAAAGCACTCTGAAATCACCAAGTTCTACTACCAAGTTTACCTCCTCTCTCTCAACTGTGGTCCCTTCTTCCAATCACCATCGTCATTCTTCTAACTCAGACTGGCAACATTTTTTTCCTAGGCTAGATCACTAGTTTACAAATACCAGATCACATACGTGCCCAATCATGAGGAAAGTGGGAAAAAGGGAGGGGGTGACAAAACAGAGCCATGTAGTAAATTTTTCATAAAGCTAAATATATTCCATTTAAATAGCTAACAGTTATTTGAGATTCTCCTGTGTGTGTGGTGTGTGTGTATTGGTGGATATGTATGTTAAGATGTCCTTTATTTTATAAAATGATTCCGATAGGTGGCTTTTGGTTGTTTGTTTGTTTAATGTCTTTAATGAACAAAACGAAAAGGTCAGCAACTCTATGATGTTGAGCCTCAACATTAAAAAAAATTTTTTTTGCTGGTTCATGAAATCCAAAAGTCTGGGTACCACAAATCTCCATTATCCTACCAAACAAAACTATTCCAACAAACTGATCTCCCAGTCTTCAGCTTTTATTTCCAACCCGGCTCCTACTGTGTGTTCGCTACACCACACTGAAAATGATCAAACTGAAACAAATCCAGTCCAGTCATACTTGTGCTTAAAATGTTTTCCTTGTCCCCATGTCCTCAAGTTGGCTGACAAGGTCCCTACCTCACCTCCTGCTCCCTTCCCTTGTACTCTGCACAGCAGTCATGTTTTGTGATGGCTAATGTCACCCCGACTTTTGCATCGGAGCAGTCTCCCCCCACCTCACCTCCTCTTTCCCAGCTAAACGCTGCATATCCTTCTGCCCAGCCATTATCTTTCTTGCTCTGTGGTGTCCTCCTTGACTGCCCCAGGCCCAGGTTCCACGTAACCTCCATGTGCTCTTACAGCAACCCTTCCTTCCCTCCTTGCAGAACTTCACCCATACACCGAGCACTATTTACTGAGCTTCTGCTATGTGTCAGGCACCGCTGTATATGCTAGAGACACAGCAGTGAAGGAGACAAAGACCCAGCCCCAAGCTGCTGACACGCTAGTCAGAGAAACTAATTTTCAGAATCACTGAGAAGTAAAATATCTGGTGACTGCTCATCATCAGATGAGCCTGGCTCCTAGCTAATGCTCAAAAGATATTTTTCAATGAGTAAGTCGTAGAAGTGTCAAAAAGCACAACACAAACGTGAAGGACTGACCACTGTGTGCATGGGTTCCTACAGGCATTTGAAAATCTCTTCTCCACGTTTGGCCCGGGCTTTCAGAGGCCTCAGAGCGTGCTATGTCAGTCACAGCAGGGCATTCACTATTCTGAGACTTGGTTTTATACTTGGCCAAAGTAGTAATTTTACCAGTAATTTTCAGATCAAATGAGTTTAAGCGCTGAAGTCTCGAAAGTCCCAACTTGGCAGAGTATGCATCTTCCTCAAACTCAAAACACAAAATTAAAAGAAAGTCAGTTCCTTATATGGTGCGGACACCGGGATGCCGGCTTCATGCTGTATCTAGAAGGTTAATACTGGAAAAGTCAGTAACTACCACGGACCAGGACCCTGTCAGATCACTGTCAGGGCATAATCCCACCTGACTTATCACTTGCTAAAGTGAATTAAAGTCAAGAAAGTAAACATTTAATGAATATTCACTTGCCTTTGGTGCAAGAAAGGGCTTAGAAATAAACTTTCCTTTAATTAAAAATAAAAGTAACCCAGAAAGCTGAAATGAGATCTGAGGAACACTCAATGGGGTCAGCTCGTCAGCATAAGAGGGAGTTGGCAACACCGGGGTCAGACAGCTCCAGGGTGTGACTCTCACACCATTCTGTTGATGCAGAGATTTGGAAAATGGATTTTCTGGACAGAACTCGGCCTAACATCTCCAATACTGAGCATGAGCCAAAACATAATCCTGGTACAAAGGTACCCAGTGGTTCCGAAAATAGCCTGCTGTCTTTACAGACTGCAAATATGTCAAGCCTGGGGCCCACGACACACACCCATCAATCACCCAACTGACAGGCACGCAGTAAGTGCTGGGCTGTGCTCTGGAGGGCGCTCGCAGGGGTAAGCTACAATCCTAAAGCCTCAGGGGACTTAAAAAATCAAGCTTAAAAAACAAGAGAGAAATGAATGGAAAAACAAAAACAAACTAGGATTGAAGGACTGGGGTGGCAGGAGCCAAAGAAGTGGCCTAACCTTGCTGTGGAGGCCAAAGGAGGGAGAACCTACAGAGGGATGTTCAGGGAGTGCCAGTTTCACAAGAAGCGAGGCAGCCAGGGGGCTGACAGATTTAGAAAAGCAGCGGAAGAGGGCTTCTAAACTAGTCTGAGTGAACTGTGGCCTTGCAGGAGGCTCAGGATTCCCTGTTCCTGGGGTGTAGGAAGGTTGAAGGAGGAAGAAGTGTGTGTGCAGGAGAAAGGGATGGAGTAAGGACACTGCTGAGGCAGGGATGTGCAAGGCCTGCCTGGGGCAATGGAAAGGGCTGGAACAAAAAGTCTCCACTGAAAGAGAACAGGCAGATCTGTGGAAGGCCCTAAACGCCAAGCTAGTGAATTTAAACCATATTTTTCAAATACTGGGAAGTGGCTTGAAGTTTTGGCAAATAGTAACATGAGGAATTGTGTCTGGGTCTGTCCTCAACATTTTCACATAAGTCTACGCTACCCACACAAAAGAATTAAAAAGAGAATTCTTCTAAATGAAAGTTTAGAAAACAGCATATTTTCCTGGATGTTTAAGTAAAATCGTATCACTGTGACTATGCTTTAGATCATTCAGTAAAATCACAGATACCTGAGAAAATGCAGCAACCATCAAAAAAGGTCCATTTTAAAACCAGCACTGAAGTGACTTTCAAAGGCAAACCCATTCCTAACTCCGCCCACTCCTTTACTTCGGCCTCCCCCAAATCTGACTAGGGTCTTTCTTTTGCTTTAAGTGTTACAGATCTCCTTATGTACCTGGAAGGAAGAGCTGTTAGTCATCAATCTGGATGGTGCACGTTAATAAGGTCTTTGTTCAGAAATTTTAATTAAAGGTTTGAGTCTTGGATGAATGTAAAATAAAAACATTGGAGGGGACTTGCTCTTTGCTAATCTGCCAACTAAGCAGGACTGCGGACTTTGAAAACTGTCCCCGTGTGCATCACTGGCGAGGCAGTTTCTGCCCCGCTGTCTGGGACACAGCTGACCCAGGTCACTCTTACTTGCTTCTCTGGCCTGCACTTGGGCTGCTCTGTACCACTCAGCTTCCAACAGAGGTTCTGCAATCAAAGGCCCGAAGATGCTCAAATGTAATTCTGGCAGTTTCATACTTCTTCGTGGCTCCTGCCTCAACAAAGGCAGCCTGACCGCACTTGCTTGCGCCTGCGCCGGGCAACCCCAGGGCTTTACCACCTTTGACCCCCATAAGCTCGGCAAAGGGAACATAGAGTTTAAAGCCAAGCTTTAATCTACCCGAAAGTTTACGAAATGATCTTACTCGGGCAAGGGATCGTCTGGGGGAAGGCTGCTGAACCAAAGGTATTTGGGGCTACATTTTATACTTTACACTAGAACCATTATCCTATAGATACTAGCATTTAAAAATTATAAACAAGGAAGTAAATAGCAATAGTACCAGTTACAGACCCTGGATGTTGAAAGTTTTCTGAGCAACAACAGAGCAAGGAAAAAACTCTGGTTAACAAAGGACCCGCTTTCCAAACCTAGGGGCATGCTCAGACAGGCTTTCACACAAAATCTAAGATTTATACCAGTGTCACAAAGTTGCTGACCCAAAAATGCCAGTAAAATCAATACGAAAAGTATAAAGAGAATTACCCAACACAGTAGGGCGAACAACTCCAAGGGCCCGAAAATCTCTAAATCAGTTCCCTCAAAAGCATTAATAGAGTGATGGCAAAATTTTTAGTTCAGAAAAGGTAGAGGAAGCCTTTTTTTTTTTACGCTTTTTAATTTCAAAGCAATACAGTTAACAACCTCCCCAATATATTTAAATGTTCAGATTCCTGGAGAAAAGCAGTATGTAAACATAATATACATAATATTATCAGGGTAACATTTAATTGAAAGATGAAAGAAACTAAACTCAGTAGATGGTTTTGGAAACAAGACCTGGTCTCTCTTAATTTCTGCCATTCTTTCATTCACCGAACCCTTATGCTCTTAGAGGTACTATGTCTGGCATTGTTGGGGATACAAAGATAAATTTGGCTTTCAGTTCCCCTCAGTTCAGGGGCAAGGTGGGGGAGTGGGAAACCCCAAATCAAAATCATAAAAACACACACAACAAAAAGCCATCTTTTTTTTTTTTTTTTAAAACCTGTCTTAAACATTAAAAGGCATTTGCAGTTGAAAATGCAAAGGTAACTAGTCCCACAGAGAGACGATTATGTGGATAGAGACATGTGGTAAACATTTCCTAGGGAAGGAGCAAATGAGAAAAGGTCAAAGGTAAAAGTCAACCCAGAAGAGCTGCAACATCTCAGCAATTTACAAATTTAAAGGAGAGTACCCTTTGAAGGGTGGGGATACACACACCACTCCATTCATTATAAACAACAGACTTAAGAGAGAATCTTTTCCTTCTCTGGGGTGAATACCATAACATCTGTTTTCTTGTCATCACAGCAACTAAGTTGATTCAAGAAAATATTCTCTCTCTTTTTTTAAAGTTGTTGGCGCATAATTACATGATTTCTCTTGAGTCTTGGTTCCCTTACGACGTGTTTATTCTGCACATCTGTTCTCCCCGTACCTGATTACACAAAGGTATCATAAATAGCAAACCAACAGGTATAAAGAGACCAGCCCTCAAAACAGATCAAAGCAAACAGCCCGTGGAGTCCTTTAGAAATCTTGGCTGGCAGCTCTTGTAAATAAAAGTGCTTCTAAAGCAGAAAGCATTCAACTACCGTATTTATATAGGGCGTGATTGACAGGTCAGTTATTAACTGCATAAAAACACAGGCAATGTTAACTAGCAAGAATGTTTGTTCTAGCTGTTCTATCTGAAGGAAAATGAAATCCAAGATAGAATGGCCTGCTCTCTGTTTCTTTTAAGTATTTATTTTAGAACCGTGCAGTATAAAAGAATGTTTTTTCAAGTCAGTGAACTTAAGCTATTTTGCTTACTGTTCTGGAATTTAAGTATGTTGTTATAATTCGTTAGAAAACAAATGTTACATTTACTAAAAGGCAAATTCCAATGGTGCACCATGATCTTTTCAACCCCTCAAAAACATTTTACTCTTTTGAATTACTAAAATTAAAGAAATTTTACATTAATTAATGTCTCTTCCAGTAACGAAAGTATATCAAATCGGAGGATCAAAGAACAGGAAGGTTTCCTCCCACTGCTCCAGAAGAAGGCATGTGTTCCTTGAACTGCTTATGGTAGCAAGTCTAAAATTTGCCAAAAGGAGATAAGAATAAGCTGGTTTGTATTTTACTACTATTATTTTCTTTATTACTAATACATCCTATCAACATCACACAATGCAATATATTTTGTTTTAAAAATTCTCTCAAAAAATGTCAGCGGCATGCAGATATGTGGTCAGGAAATCCTCAAAATCCACTTCCGCATGCAACGGTTTTCATTCTTGAGGTTTAATATGATTAACACAACCCCCATCCCAGTGGAAAATAGAAACGCCAGCCTGTTTCTGTTTCTCCAGCTTGAAGAGCAACTTCTATAATAGCAGCTTTAAGCAACTATATAGCAAAGAAATCTAAAAACCTTGCATTTATCCAATATAATTTTACTCTTCCACAAAATTATTTTTTTAAAGGTAGCAAGGAAGAAGTAGAAGGAAAAGTTAGGAGGAAAAAAAAACAAAACCCAAAACAGGCTTTGCTTTTCTGAATCAACCAGCCAATACTTTGAAGACTGAAATTATAGAAAGTTAGCATTTCCCAGTCAAATACATACTTACGAAGTAGACCATGTGTTTAATGTGCATGACTGTTTATACATGTTTAATATCCTCAGTCTGAGAGTTTGTCCATGTAAACAGAAGTTTTGTTAAATATCTCTCGAATTAAATTTAAAAGCTTTCTTATCAAAATGTTTCACCCTTAGCAAAGCCTGTCCTCATGGGAGCTGTATACCAAACACAAAAGCAAACCAAAAATCCCCCAGAAAACCCATCCTTCCTTATCACTACATTTAATGTACCACAATCTTGCTCTAGCATTCCTACAAGCACCAGTCTTTGAGAACACAGAATTCTTATGAAATAAATACACAGCCTCAGAACATGCCCTGGCCTCCTCCACTATCCTCCCCTCCCCCTCCCCCCGCAGGACTGTATTTTCAAATTACAGTATTTGTTTAGACAGACTTCTGCTTGCTTAATTCCCTGGCAAAGGATTTCTTGCTCACCCCTTGCCAGTAATGAACATTTTGCCAGAAATTTGCAACTTCTGGCATGACAAGAATAGGAAGGAAAAAAAAAAAGAAAGAAAAAAGAAAACCCTGCCAGCAGAGACTTCCAGAACTGAAGATAAAAGCAGGCACACTGGATGAACAGAATCCTTTCCCTTAACATATTATAATTTCCTCCTGTTTTCCCTGCTCCTATCGTGAGGAAAACCTTCATTTGGCAGTTTCACACACCTACCCTCCACTATAGAAAGCAATGGGAAACTATTCCCTAAATCTTGGTTGCTAATTAAAGAACTACTTATCCAAATGAAAAATGTAGGTTAGCTAATCCTACTCAGAGAATAAATCTCCAAAACAATTTCTTAATAATAGTTTATCAGGAAAATTAAAATCCATTGAACTTGTTTAATCGCAGTGGAATACTTCTCTTTCATTATTTCTCCAGTTACAGTTAGGAGCTAACACACTCAAAAACTTAACAATGCAAGACGGCTCCGGCTCCCCACACTGAGCTGGGAAGGGCTGGGCAGGGTACCACACAGCTCTCCTCAGGGAGCTTAGGGTGTGGGTGGAGTGCCTCTTTCTCAGATTCTTGGGAGAAGGAGCAGATTTCCTGCATGGGTGGAGTCAGCCACTTTCCAAAAAAACAAAACAAAACAAAATACTCATGGCTCAGAGAGGAACAGACAAGCATGTCCCAAAGAATACCGGATAGCTGAAATACTCCGTCTCTGCTGAGAGAGCTTCTTCCTGCACAGGTCACCTCAACAGTGATGCCTCTAGGAGTCTACCCCACCCCTCTGGATTATGTCATTCACTCTCCCAGCATAAAATACCATCTGTACACAGATGATCTCTTCATCCAGCCCATATATACTGAACTGTCTCGTGAATACGTTCCATCAAATGTCCCTCAGGCGTCTCAAAACGCAGATCCAAAGCTGAACGTGACATCCACCAACCTCCCCCTAGACTCCCACAAAATGCTTCTCCTCCTAAATCTTCACCTCTGCAAATGGCACCATCAGCCCCTGACACTGTCCCAAGCTAGATCAGCCCAATCATCCCACCATCTTTTCTCTTCCCCAGAACCAGCGTTTTTCATCAAGTCCTGTCAAATCTATTGTCTTAATCATTCTAATCAATGTCTCTCACTCCGTCCTCCTTGCCCACCCCATTTTCTGACCTGAACTCATTTCTCACCATTCAGCCCACCCATTTTCCTCAAGTGTGTTCTTGAAAACATAGTCTTGCTAAGATGCTCCATAAAAAAAGAATCTTTTTGATTCAATATTTTCAACGAGCGACTACACCGTGACTGCAGTCACAGTGCACACCAGCGTATTACAGTCTTCAAGAACCCCTGGCCTGAAAAAACATGTTCATACCGACCTTTCACCACCCATCATCGCTTCCCCTGGCTCCCTTTCCCCAAGTGCTTTTCTTTACTTTGACTAACTTCTTATCCTTCAAGATCAAGCCCTGCCTCCTATAGGAAGACCCCTGAGAGTAGATACTCATCTCTGTGCTTCCACATCTCTCCTTGCATGCTTCTATACAGAACCTTCATGTTAATGGCATGTAGTCTAGACTTGGTTGTGAGACCCTTGAGGGTAAAGCCTCTGACTTATCTTCCAAAGTCCAGCACATTCCCTGGCTCAGGGCACTGAGTTAATAAACCCTACCGAGTAAATGAATGCTAACAATACGTAGTTGTATTATCATTTACTCTGTGCCAGGCATCTGCTAATCTCCTTGCATATATTAACTCACTTGACCCACCCAAAGACCCCAAAGGTTAAGTGCTAGAATCTTCCCCATTTGACCCATGGGCCAACTGAGGCAGGAGGAATAAATATGGTTCATTATTCCTCCAATACAATCTTATTTTCCCATCTCCAGCAGTGTAAACAAGAGTGATTTTACCCCACCTCTTAGGAAAGACAATGTGATTAAACCAATGGAAAACTGTTTGGCAAAACTTTGTTACTTTTTTTTTTTTTAAAGATTTTATTTATTTATTTGACAGAGAGAGAGAGATCACAGGCAGGCAGAGAGAGAGGAGGAAGGAGGCTCTCCGTTGAGCAGAGAGCCCGATGCGGGCCTCGATCCCAGGACCCTGAGATCATGAACCTGAGCCGAAAGCAGAGGCTTTAACCCACTGAGCCACCCAGGCACCCAAAACTTTGTTACTTTTAGAAATACTGCATGTTGGGGCACCTGGGTGGCTCAGTTGGTTGGGCGACTGCCTTCGGCACAGGTCACGATCCCGGAGACCCGGGATCGAGCCCCACATTGGGCTTCCTGCTCAGTGGGAGGCCTGTTTCTCCCTCTCTCACTCCCCCTGCTTGTGTACCTTCTTTGACTGTGTTTCTCTCTGTCAAATAAATAAAATCTTAAAAAAAAAAAAGAAAAGAAATATTGCATGTTATACTAGGCACCTGGGTGACTCAGTGGGTTAAAGCCTCTGCTTTTGGCTCAGGTCACGATCTCAGGGTCCTGGGATCAAGGCCCACATCGAGCTCTCTGCTCGACAGGGAACCTGCTTCCTCCTCCTCTCTCTCTGCCTGCCTCTCTGCCTACTTGTGATCTCTCTGTCAAATAAATAAATAAAATCGTTTTAAAAAATAACATTAAAGAAATATTGCACATTATAGAACAAAAATATTTAGTGTAATGGGGAAAGAAAAACTGGAATTAGGAGTTTCATCTGAATTTGAACACCAGCTCCATTTCATATTAGAAGATATGAGACACAAGCAAATTAATAATCTAAATTCCAACTGTGTTATTTAAAATGAGGACAGTTATACCTTTCTTATGGAGTATTTCTACCAGAATTACACCAGGTAAGTATATGAAAGTCCTTTGCTGTCTTTAGGTTATAAAATGGGGAACACTGATATTATTACTATCACAAACAATACAATGGAAAGATGTCTGACCCTGCCCCCACTAGCAAATATTTATAACTGGCTACTATATATTTTTATTTTTATTTTCCTTATGGACAAACTGGTCCAAATCACTGGAAAAGCTTTCAAATCTACACAGAGATTTCTACTGAAAGTTAAAAAAACTTTCTACTAAATTGAACCAATTGACTACATCTGTTTTGAGGCTCACAGTACAAACTTGGAAATAAGGCAAAATCATTGAGTATTAATAAAAAAAAAAACTTGACAAAAGTCTTAAAAATTTTTAACAAAACCACGACCAGCACAACTGACTAAATTATCTACACTGTAGAGACTGTCTACACTCTCCTGTCATTAATGGAATCTTATATAATATGGCCAGTGCTCTCAGTCCCACAAACTATGAACAGCTCAGTAGATAAATCTCAATAAGCCTCCACATCAAACAGACTGGAAAAAATCAAAAGACCACTGAGCTAAGCCAGACCAGGCTGATATTTTGGTTTATTGGTTAACTGTTATGTTTGGAAAGGCATAAAGCTTAATTGTGAGGCTTGAGGTGTATGTCAAAAATGCCTGACTTAAGTAGAAATTCTGATCATAGCATCTGCCACTAGTTAAAATACATAGAGATCTTTATCCAAGCTATTTTTTTTGTTGTTTATGTTTGCAATAAATGAAAATAACCCAGTCACGTGGTGACTAAATATGAATCATTGTTACAGCTTTTTGAAAGGGTTTGGAAATCCCAGGTGTAAATGAGGGACTGACACTGTTGTTAATCCAAGTCATGTAAAAGTTAAAAAGGGGAAAAACCTGGCTTAGTTTATGACCTCTTGTGGTATTAACCATAGGTTTCTCACAAACACTAATGAATGCAACACTTTGAAACACTATATGGAAAAGTGAAATCCGGTGGTGTTATTTGGGTTTTTTTACCATTTCCTACTGAATAACTAACTCCATTTGGCTGAACAAGCAACAAGAGTAAACATTTCTTAAAAGGCCCTCGGAGAAAGGAATTTCTCCTAGTAAAGGTCTAGCATAGTTTCTATTTAAAGACAGCAAATGAGGTGCTCATCACTGCTACCAAAGCTACTCAACACATCAGGATTGACTTGGTGCTTTAGGACGGGCAGCAAACTTCAAAGACAACTCTTCTCCTTCAGAACCTGGAATTGGATTCAGAGTCTATAACTAATTCCCAATAAGCAAGAGCAACACAAGAGAGTACGCACCATCCATGGTACACCAGGGACAGTCCTAAGGAAGGGGCGCACAATGATTGCTGGGATCACCCATCCGTACCGTTCATCTAATTTAAAGACAATTCTCACTAAATGCTCCCCAAGCATGACCGCACTAGGCCCTTTCTAAGCCCTGTGACATTTACTCCTTGTAACAACTCTGGAGACAGGTCCTGTTACTATCCCCAATTTATGATGATGCTGAGATGAAGAAACTGAGGCTCCAGGGACTAAATAACTAACCCAAAATCTGAGCCGGGAGTTCAACCTAGACCTATCTAACCCGACGTGCAGTTTCTGAGCGATGTCAATCTATCACTTCTTTGCCTCCTACATAAGGCAGACCCTTTACAAGGCACTGGGGCAAAAAGGGGCATCAGTCACAGGCCGTGCTCTCATGGAAGCCATGGTCGGGTCAGGAAAGACTTCGGAAGATTTCTGGAGGAAAAAAGATTCAGGCTGGGCCCCATAGAATGGGAAAAGCCAGCAGATTTTAAGTAGAAGAGAAGAGACAGGCACTTTTGGAGCAGAGAAAGCAGGAACAAAAGCCACAAAAGGAAAATTATAACATATTCAAAGGAATAGTAGGGAGATTAGTTTGGTTGGAGTAAATGTATTTGTTGGTGGTTTGTAGGACTTTAATAAATATTTGTGGGTTTGAATAATAGGAGATAAGGTGAAAAGGGCAAGTCCAAATTGCATAGGGCCTTGAAAGCTAAGCTGAAGAAAATACAATTAACCAACAAATTATGTGGGCAAATGTTCAACCTCACTACTAATAAAAGCAACAGAAATTGGAACAACATGGTAACTTCCCCCCTCACAGCCTCTTAAACTTGCATTAGAAATTAATAATACCCACTACCAGGAAGATTACAAGTGCTAGTAAATTTATAAATTGTATCTTCTTATTTAAAAGAAGCCTGGCTATGAGTTTTCTGGAATGTTTACATTCTTGAACCTACTATTTCCATTTCTGATCATTTATCCCAAAGAAATAATCCAAACACACACGCAAAGCTAAAATGCGTGAGGCTATTCCCTGCACCACTTTTTATAATGTGGAAAAATTAGATGGAATGTCAATGCTCAGTGTTAGGCAGTGGGTTAAAACAAAAAGGAAAAGGTTTAACGAAATGGGAAAGCCAATTAAAGGGGTATGGGCTTTAGATCAGAGGCAACAGAGAGCTAATGAAAATTCCTGAGTAGAAAGGTAAAATGGGAAACTGTTTTTCAAGAACATCAGTTTACCCAGGAATCTGAAAACACAAAAATAGAATCTGAAGACTAGTTATACTCTAATACCAAGAAATTATACCTACGTAAGTCTATCTGCAAGAAATAACCCTACATTTTAAAACATTCTGTACATAAAGATACCCACCACACCATTATTAATAATATATATCAAAAAAACCTGAGGGGAAACTATGTATTTATTAATAAGAGAAAGACAAAGTAAACTATGGTTTATCCATTAAAGGAATGTTACTTTGATTGATATGACACACAAAACCCTGAAAAATGATTACATTTCAATTTAGTGAGGGGCAGGAGCAGGAAGAGATTTCTAGAGAAAGAAATCTCCACAGAAAATGCCACGGATCCCATGGAATCTGATTTTCCTGGGTGAGCCAGAAGGTTTGGCAGGGCACACCAGTACAATTCTGAAGGCAATTAGGGCTGAAAACAAGCAAGTATTTAAGAATGGTATGTCCATCTGTGGAAAGGCCATGACTGATAAATGATCATATGCCAACTGAAGTACATTCTTCCCAAGACATAAATCTATTTACTTCCCCACTGAAATACTATGCTTTCACAATGATAAAAAACTGAAGCCTCTGTTGCAATATTTGTAACTAATCAAAACGAGAGCACACACGCCACTTGGGCAGAAATTCTCCTTTATTGCCCTAAGGTGTTGAAGCTAATGGGAAAGTTGTTGTAAAAAAAGTCTGAAGGAAAAAGAGATGAGGACCTGGGCTGTGTGTCTGGGGAACCCTGGGTACTCACCACCTTTAGTTTCTGTCCCTGACACTGTTTTTTTGGCACCCAGAATTTTTGTTTCCGAATATAGACAGGCGAGGCAGATCATCAAATTGCTTTAATGTTTAATGTCATGATCTGCACCACTGATTGTCATACAGATAGGACGAAAGAAGGCAGCAAGATAAAAAAGTGATCAGGTGAGATGTTCCCGCCTAAATGGCAGAAGAACTGCGAAGGGGAGGGGGAGGGCTATATAGTGGCCCCCGTGTCTGGAAAGGATGAGGAGGAGCTCTGGGAGGGGACAGGCACACAGTGGCACCGGAAGTGAGGAGGTGGAAGAGTAGAGCAGACAGGCTCCTCCCAGGGGAGGGGAAGGAAGTTAACAGTATTTAATGCTTTCCACCTTGCATTATCGTTGAGTCTTATCTCTTTGACTGGTACTCAAATATTTAGAGCATATTTTATAAATGTCTGTACTTCTCTCAGTGCTCAGAACTTTGACCCTAGTAAGCATTTTTGTTGAATAAATAATGAAGAAAAAAAAAACTGTTGGGTCACCGAAACAGGCCACCAATTATAGCCAGAGCCAACGGTTGAGGAGGACTTTGACTACAGACGGTGAAAGAGGCTCAAGTGGGTTAATAAGGAGAGGAAGTGTGTAACTGACCACTTATATGTAGCTAGATCAGTTGCCCCTAGCTTGAGTGATACAGAGATAAAGATAAGAAATGCAAAAATGTACTCAAAGCAATGGATGGCTCTAGAATTTTGCTTATAGAAAACTCTAGACCCCCAAGAGTGAGCAAATGAATCAGCCTTAATGATCGTCATCAAACGTAGCTAGTCTGACTCCACTTTCTGTCCAGCCCAGCTGGATTGCTGGGACCCAGACAGCCTTGCGGTCCAGTCCTACACAGGCAGTTCGTACAGCACAAGGCAGGAAGTTTGGAGGACAGAAAAGAAAGAAACTTGGCAGAGAGAGAAAGTGAGACTGTTCAAACGGCTTAATTTGATCTCAGAGGCCAAAAAAGTACATCAAAATACAACACGCGATTTAAATGAAATAGGGATTTTTGGTTAATAAATGAAAATAATTAAGTACCAATTCTAATAAACTTAGAGCATTTGACTCATTCCACTTGCCTCACAATAACAAGATCAACGTTGTAAAATAGAGGTCAAATTCCAAAATGAATTCGAGTTCCTAATAAAAAAGTGTTAGCCTTCTGTTAGCTTGTTAGAGATTAGCTATGAACCAGGGAGACATTTCACATCGCAGACTAGCATTTTCTGACTCAGGTGATTATATTTTATTCGGAATCTCTATTTTAATGCTCTATACAACTTTTTTCATGCGTAAAGACATATACTTGCTCTTGAGTAAAGTTTTTATAACACAAGCTTGCTTACAGCAATGAATTATGTATAACTACATAGCCAGACACACTAGTACTACTTCATTTCCTTTTAAAATTATACGAAGGAACTGCATAGGTAAAGGGGGAAAACAACCACATTTTCCTATTAGGCTAAAATACTACATATACTACTTATCTTCCTATTAAGCCATTGTTCCTAATGAAAACATTTTCAAAGTTTTTGAAACAACCTAGAAGAATGGAGCAGTACACTTCATTAGTTGCCTACTAAAAAGTCATTCCCCCACCCCATCCTTCTTTTTAACAGTGTTTGAGTTTAGTATATACCCTTCTCTGAGTATGCTGAGTATGGTCGGATATGCTTCAGGCAACACTGGCAAACCCCAAACCCAACTGGAGAATCCTGATTAGTCTAAGATAATTATGGTATATCTACTTCCCTTGTCAGGGATAAGTTGAGACATGCTATGATGTTAACTCTAGCCAAAAGATGTAAAGGGAAGTCTGCAGAGTGTGGGATTGAGGCCATGGGAACATACAGGAGGTGGTGTTGTCACGCTTAAAAACAGAGATGCACATGGTCCACCATGTGCCTAGACACCTGCATCTAGATGTGATGGCTAGAACTGCAGCCCTCTTGCAACTGTGAGGGAAGCTTGCCTGGGGCCAATGTCGTCACATCAAGGATGATGTCATCAACCTGGAATGAATCAGTCCCCCTTAAAACTTCTTGGTTATATTGAGGTAATATCTTTATTCTTTAAATTTTGATTCCAGTTTTCTGTTACTTGCAGCCAAAAGCATTCTAACTGCAGACGAGTCTGAATTGTTTCAAGTCTCTGTTTAAATATTAACAAATGGAGCTATAATTTGGGAGATGAGGGACAACAACAGAATATGTTGCTTAATTTACTAGAAAGACATATAGTCCAAAGGTGGAAAACTCAGTTACACGAGTAGATCCTAAAGCCTTACCTATTATATTTCAAATATAATTTTGCCCTCTCCCCATAGAAACACACATCACATTCTAATGGTTTGGAGTTGACCTTGTCCCCACACCAATGATTTGGGAAAATGGACATTTTCTGACATTCTAATGTGGAATATAAAGTTTTTTCTTCCAAAGAGGCACTTTAAATATCATAAGAGTTGAAACAGTCTAAGATTATGAAATTTTCATTGATTCATATTTATTCACTACCTGCTATATGTTAGGGTGCTATTTTAAATTTTTATCTGACAACTTGGGATAATTCATAGTATATTTAACAGCAACTAAAATGAATTTTTTCTGTTCCTGCAGAAATAAATTAAAATGAGCATCTTCCTTTCTCACAGATGGTGTTGCTCCTAATGATCAGAAACACGCCTTCCACCTGCCTTTATCAGCTACCCATAGCTGTCACCTTAGCTAGATTGGATGGAACACAAGATGATAATAGATGTTCTTTAAAAGAGTGGGAGGGACGATCAGGTGGCTCAGTGGGTTAAGCGTCTGATTCTTGGCTTTTGCTTAGGTCACAATCTTGGGGTCATGAGATAGAGCCCTGCATTGGGCTCCAAACTTAGCTCAGAGTCACTTGAGATTCTCTCTCCCTCTCCTACCCCCCCCAATCCCTCTCTCAAATAAAAAACTTAATCTTTACAAAAGAGATAGAGAGGAGAGGCTGGGTGGCTCAGTAGTTAAGCATCTGCTGGAGTCATGGTCCTGTGGAGTCCTAGGTCTGAGTCCTGCATTGGGCTCCCTACTCATCAAGAAGCCTGCTTCTCCCTCTCCAACTCCCTCTGTTTATGTTCCCTGTTTTACTCTCTCTCTTTCTGTGTCACATGAATAAATAAAATATTTTAAAAAAATAAAAAGAGAGAAAAAGAGTTTTCTCTTTCAAATAATTTGGGGAAATACTACATGTTATATTCCACTTTTGAAGATTCACAAAATATATTATAGCATATGAACTGCTCTAAGAAATCGGTCATAAAGAAATTTTTATTTAATTCAATGTTTCTGAAACATACTTGACTCTAGAATCTATTTTTCACTAAGTATCTTTCAGTATCTTGAAGGAAATTAGTAATCCTTAAAACATAAGACATATTCCCTTTTACTCATTTAGAAATAGCAAAAAGAATAAATGCCAAAACAACCACACCATGTTAGAACTATGCTTTAACAATCTGCAGAGACTACAAGTTATTTTTAAGTAACTCTCTTCCAGGATTTTGCATCATATTCTCCAATCCCACCTGCCAAGGACACAGAATAAAATCTCTTCTCAAAGGATTCCAAAAACAATGCTTCTATTATGGAATACTAGAATACAAAAACTTCTAAATGATTCCTAATGTCATGTACAACTCAAACCAGCCTCCCTGGCATATTTGTTTTACTCATTGATAAAGCCCCAGAACCTAGTATGATGCTTACAACAGAGTAGGTGGGCCAGTGAATCCTTGCTCCAAGAATGAAGGAAGGAAGGAAGGAAGGAAGGAAGGAAGGAAGGAAGGAAGGAAGGAAGGAAGATCTCCATCATCTCCTCCTCTCCACCTGTCCAAATCTTGCTCATCCTTTCAAGTGTAGATTAAGCCCTGACTCCTGCACAGAGCCCAGCCTCATCCTCCTCTGATCCCCTATCCCCAGAAAGTACTAGGGAGTTTGATACTCATTTTTCCTAAAAGAGTTCACATGTTGGTCTTATCTTTCAATAAATGATCAACTCCTTGGAATGCAAGACCGTGTTATAAACTACTTCTGTATACCTTAGAGTGCCAAGGTACAGTAAGTATTCAATAAAAAAATTTTATTCATTATATTTAAAAATTCCGTGTCTAACAAGAATAACTGGAAATTCCTGGGATTTCTAAACCTATACATTACTAAAATCAGTAGTTATGAGGACCAAGCTCTGAATAAAGAAAAAATGTTATCCAATTTCTAAAGAAACTATCCCCTCTGGCTTTAACCTCTTTGATTCTATTTTCTCATTTGGAAAATAGCTCTGTGGTATTTCTCTACAGGTACTGAAATGAGCAACAAATACTGCTCGTAAACCCCCTGATAAAGGAAGACTTTATCTCATAGTCCTGGAAGCAATCCTGACGTCTTAAATTATGGAATCCTGGTATTACATTATATTAGTCTGGTTCATATAAAATGTAAGCTACAAAAATACCAAAGCTAAGAAAAAATATTTACTCATGCTTTTACTAAGATGCAGAGAGAGGATGCATGCATTGCCAAAATTCCATAGAACATGCTCAAACTAAAGCAACAATGCCTTAGTTATTAAAGAAGGCAATGGCCTGAAGCAGTACTTAGGAACAAAGATTACTTGGTCCATGCAAGAGTCAATATTTAAGAACACAATGACTAATTCCCACTTCAAGTTCATGAACATATTCTTTTTAAGAGCTTCTTTTTTGGTTAAAATTTTTATTTGTGGTTTTTCTACCTATGATCCATGAACCTAAGAATGAACAAAAACTTGAAACATGAAACTCTCCACTAGGCCAAAGTGTTGGTATAGACTTAATTCTGATTTTAAGGACTTCTCAACAAGGGTTACACAAGATGTGTACTTTACTTCTCTGTCTCCAAAAATACTCATTTATCAACTCAGCCTAAAGAACCAGACTGAATGTTCTTGAACAACTGTGGAAAATGCATGAATGACACCTCGAGACCATACCAAAACACTGGGGCTCTTTTTTTTTTTTTTTTTTTTTTAAATTTTCTTTTCTTTTTTTTTTTTTTTTAAGTTTTATTTATTTGACAGAGAGAGATCACAAGTAGGCAGAGAGGCAGGTAGAGAGAGAGGAGGAAGCAGGCTCCCCGCCGAGCAGAGAGCCCGATGTGGGCCTCGATCCCAGGACCCTGAGATCATGACCTGAGCCGAAGGCAGAGGCTTTAATGCACTGAGCCACCCAGGTGCCCAACACTGGGGCTCTTAATTTAATTTCAAATTACTTGAATCCCAATGAGTATTACTGTTGCAGATAGAAACTCTACTTACAAATAATCAGCTAGTTTTAAAAAAAATGTTCCAGTTGAGCTTTCAGGGGGCTAAAAATCATTAAATTCATTTCGGGCACTACTTGTGTGACCTTCAGCAAATTGCTCAACTTTTCCACTCCTCAATTTTCACCTTAGGTTCTCTCAAAAATAAAAACTAGTAGCAGCTATTATTATCATTTTTTAAAAAGATTTTATTTATTTGAGAGAGCCCATGAGAGAGAGAGCGCGCGCACAAGCGAGCTCAAGATTAGGTGGGGGACAGGTAGGGGAAGAGGGAGAGCAGACTCCATACTGAGCAAGGAGCCCAACCGGCACTCAATCCAAGGACCCTGAAGTCAGAACCTGAGCCAAAGGCAGACAGTTAACCAACTGAGCTACCCAGGCACACCTATCATTTTTGTTAAAGATATGAATGAAAAATATAAGCAAAAACTTGAAAAAATATTGGGTTAAGCCTAGAAGACATCAGACCTCAGACAAGGATCATCATTACAAAACCCCCAAAGCCTCTCCCTGTAGCACTAAACTATCATCAGACACAAGAGGTAAATGTCTTACTGGACACACGAATATCGTATTGAGCTAATTTAATTCATCCCCTACTTGCCAACCAGAAAACTAAGATTTCCACATTCCTGGTGCTATAGTAGGGCATTAGAAGCCTTGTGACCTCCTCCCTTCCCTCTGTCTGCATGAAAACAGTGTGTGAAGCTGCCTAGGAAGAGAATATCCATGGGACAAAGGCACACGAAGTCTTTCGCCATCCACAGAAAAGGTCTCCTAGTCACCTCAGAACAAACTTCTCCATTGGCCCCCTCCCACCTTTCCTCCTAAAATCAACCGCCATATGGGAGATGGGAGAGTTTTGCTCCACACTGACAAGATCTTAGGTGAAGTGGCTCATTTCCCCACAGTCTGATCATAAATGTAAAACCTAAAGCCAGACCCCAAAAAGGTAGCTCACTGCTCACAAGGGGCTATATGCATGGGTGTGTAAACCCATATGCACTCTGCAAATGGAACTTGACTTGTGTTCTAGTTTGCCAATTTCTGGCTGTATGGCCTCAGGGAAACTACATCTGATTAATCTTAAGTTTGCTTCTCTGTGAAATTAGGATGACTATCCACATTGCAGGGCTATGGTGGAGGCTAAATCAGACACCCACAAAGGGTCTCGCTATGCCAAGCACACAATCAGGCCCTGAAGATAAGCTACCCCCTCCTTCCTTCTGCCCCCCTGGAACAGAGGCTGCAGCACAGCACATAACCACAGGTACTCTTCATGAGACTGCCACTTTTCTCAGCGCCAAGCCCAGGCCGGATTCATCTTTGGATCTCAGTGCCCAGCAGAGGGTCTGGCCCAGAGGAAACGCATGATAAACACTTTTTAAATGGAGAAAATGAGAATCCTTTGGGTCTGAGGATCTTAAGATTATCCTGGCCACAGTTAAAGAAAATTTTGATTTTCAGTTTGGCCAAACAGGCGCTTGCTGCAAACTATTATATAGTTCAAACCAAATAAGCTGTTCTGCATTCTAATAATTGCATTCTATAAAATATAAAAACCCAAGTGCCCTACAGCTCTCAATTTCAGTTTTGAATCCAATTATTTTCTAAACAATGGAGTGGGTAACCACAGAAACTTTTCCTAGAAAACATGAAGAACAGGAGAGAAGCCAGTTTGTCTGGAAACTGCTTCAAACTCTATCTATAAGCAGAGGCTGGACCAGATCAGATGCCCCTTGGAGGATCCTTCTAGACCTATACAACTAAGATGTTAGGAGAAATAACTAAAATAATTGTCTGTAGCTTGCACCCAGGAAAGTAAAATAACTATAATTCAACATCTCTTAACATAGTCATTAGAAGTAATTTTACTTGGACCTGCTTTTATAAGCATATTTTTCTTAAACTATGTTAAACCATCGCAAGCTATCAATTTAAATATGAGCCTTTTCTGACAGAATAGAGATTATTATAACAATACAAAAAACAAAATTATCCTATTGTTCCATCTTTCAACCTATCTGTTTCCATGTACCCCAAATCTACTCATTCCCAAAGCCTTATAAGAAACACTACTTCCCCCAAATATTCCATGTAGCTCTCCCACTAATGATCTTCTAGTGCATTTATTACTCATGTCACACTGTGCAGCTGCTTATTACAAACTGTTTTCTACTGGTATCTTTTGCAAATAACAATTTTTGTTCCCTTAGCTAAAATGGAAGCTCCTCAGGGGAGGTCCAAGTTTTATACTCATCTACTCCTCTATTGTTGTCAATAATGAGTTCATGACACAGGCTTACAAATTCTCACTGGCTGACTAACTGATTTAAAATGAAGAGAGAGGGCGTCTGGGTGGCTCAGCTGGTTAAGTGTCTGACTTAAATTTGGCTTAGGTCATGAACTCAGTGTTCTGAGATGGAGCACTGTGCCCAGCTCTGTGCTGGGCATGGAGCCTGCTTAAGAATCTCTCTTTCCCGGGGTGCCTGGGTGGCTCAGTTGGTTGGGCAACTGCCTTTGGCTCAGGTCATGATCCCAGAGTCCTGGGATCGAGTCCCGCATCGAGCTCCCTGCTCGGTGGGAAGCCTGCTTCTCCCTCTCTCACGCCCCCTGCTTGTGCTCCCTCTCTCGCTGTGTTTCTCTCTGTCAAATAAATAAAAAATCTTTAAAAACAAAAAGATAAAAAATAAATGTTTAAAAAAAAAAGAATCTCTCTTTCCCTCTGTCTCTTTTCCCACTCGCATATGTATGTGCACACATTTTCTCACTCACTCTCTCCCTCCTCAAATAATTAAATCAATCAATAAATAAAATACAATAAAATAGAGAAAGCAAGAAGTGTAGAATACTGTCTACACTGAGGACCAAAATGACGCTTTGGCAAAATCTAAAAATAGTTTTCAGACTGTTATATATTGACATTTGTCATTTACCTGAAACTACAATAGTTCAAGGTTAATACCCGCAGGGGCTAAAGAGAAAGATCTAGAGTTGAAGGATCAACTGGTTTAGCTCCTGCCTGTAAGGAACGAGGAACTATTGAGGGCCGCCCACTTGCAACACTGCCGATGGAGGCCATCTTGGAAAGTCCAGCACACTCCCTAGATCACAGAACTGTGCAGGCTCTGCTTCTATGTGGGATCAAAGATTCATACTGTCAGGCCAAGTCAGCCAGGGGGTAATAAATAGAAAGGAGAAGAGATTAAGCAAATTAAAATGTTACAACCGTATTTCAAAAACCCAAGTGAAACTTTAGTTTTCTCATTCTTCCTAATCCAAGGAACACATCTAGAACCATACTAAGGCACTCTAGAGTCCAGTCATTACCAGTGCACTCTACATACTTATAAATGGGGATGTAGAACCTCCTGCTCCCTTCTTTACATATGATAAGGGAACTTCTTATCCCTACTATAAGGCAGGTACTGTTTTAGGAAGCAGAATAGAGCTGTTTACCAAACCCACAATTTTAGTAACAATTACATAAGACTTAGCTTATTATTTTGCAAAAATAAGAGACCTCCAGGATGTCCCAAATCTCTTATCTTAGAGGAGAAAACCAAGGCCCAGAGAGGTTAACTAATTTGTCTCAGTTGATAATGGTGGTTATATGGCAACAAAGGCAGGGACAGAAACCAGATTTCTTCTCTCTCCTCTAGTAACAAAATTTACTTGCTCTTTAAGCGACTATTTCTGTGTGCCTATTTTATGCCATATATACAGTAGGTACCAGGTAAACAAATGGCTAAGATACTGGCTCTGTCCTCAAAAATTTCAGTGTACAGCGCCTAGGTGGCTCAGTGGGTTAAAGCCTCTGCCTTCAGCTCAGGTCATGATCTCAGGGTCCTGGGATCAAGGCCCACATCGGGCTCTCTGCTCAGCAGGGAGCCTGCTTCCTCCTCTCTCTCTGCCTGCCTCTCTGCCTACTTATGATCTCTCTCTGTCAAATAAATAAATAAAATCTTTTTTTTTTTTAAAGATTTTATTTATTTGACAGAGAGAAACACAGCCAGAGAGGGAACACAAGCAGGGGGAGTGAGAGAGGGAGAAGCAGGCTTCCTGCGGAGCAGGGAACCCGATGTGGGACTCAATCCCGGGTCTCTGGGATCATGACCTGAGTCGAAGGCAGTTGCTTAACCAACTGAGCCACCCAGGCGCCCCAATGAATAAAATCTTTTTTAAAAAATTTCAGTGTAACTCTAAGATGATGGGATGAGCACTTTAATAGAAGTGGTAACAGAAAAAAAGCAAATTCTGTCTCTAATTGTGGAGGACTTCCAACATTTTATTTTATTTAGTTGTTTTTTAAGAATTTACTTATTCATTCATTTGAGAGCAGCACGTGTGAGGCAGGGGAGGAGCAGAGGGACAGGGACAAGCAGACTCCGTGCTGAGCTCAGGGCCCCACTTGGGGCTCGATCTCAGGATCCTGAGACATGACCTGAGCTGAAATCAAGAGTCCAACGCCTAACTGACTGAGGCACCCAGGGCTGCAACTTCCAACATTTTAAAAGAAAATGAACAGTTAATCATTTGTTTTCTCCCCACCACAGCCCTATGAGTACAGAGCACAGATCTTACTATTCCTGTTACACAGATGGAGAAATTGAAGTACACAGAAGAGAAGGGAGTCTATTAAGGTCATCTCTAGTGGCAGTAAAATGCCTAGAAACCAAGTCTGTTTACTCTAAGATAGACATTTTTTTCCCCACTAGATGGGAAAGGCAGATGTTCTTTTTATGACCAGTTCCCTTCTGAACAAGAGCATACATTTGCAAGATGGGCTGCAGAACAATCTGTGGCTGTGAAAGTAGACTTAACTGGCCTGTGAGGTCTCATTAGCTGTGCGTAGTTATTCGATGGTTGAGTAACCAACCAACAAGGCATCATTATTACTAGCCTTGTTAAAGTGCCCATTAGATATCACAGAACAGACGGGAAAGGTTCTACCCTCAGGGAGTTAATATCATAGAGAACAGGGTCATAAACATTTCCCAAAAAAGTGACATAATTAAACAAACTACAACTAGCATAACTGCTACAAATAACGACTAATTTAAAAGATACTAAAGGTTTGAAGAGCAAATCTAGTAGATGATTCCAGGAAATATTTAAGAGTTAAACAGAGAACAGAAGCCTTGTGTACATAATGATATAGACCAATCTTCAGATTATTAAAATAAAGGCTCTTTCTTACCAAGAATGTTCATCACATTTTAAAAAATTATTGTCTTAATTCCTTCATTTCACCTTTCAACTTCACTCAAAACAATTATATGAATATTCCATTTCCCTCTTTCTAGGAAAATTACATATTTTATAACCTTCTCTATCTAAGAAGAATGAATTCATAATGGCGGCTCCCGTCAGCATGCCTTTGGCAAAACGATTAAAGCGGTGTGGTTTCCTTTTGTTAATCTTCTACCCTCCTTCAGATATAACCCAACTGGAATGTATCTGATGATTTCTCTTATACATAGTAAAATCTGTATACATACTTGAGAATCACTCACTTTATAAAAAGTAAAAGGAAAAAAGCATTTCTTCACTGTCAAGTTTTAAACATTAATTTCACTGTAAATTATCTCATATTTTGTTTATGTCATTATTCATCATGGCCTTACAACATGACCAAACTGTTTTAAACCTTAATACTTTTCAGAATTATTAACAAAATAAAGAAAGCTGAGGAGAAACAAGTATTACTGCTTTCAAACTACTGAGAGGAAAAACTTCTTCAGAAACTGGCTGAATAGTAAAAATTGTAAGCATCCTTTCAAAGAAATAAATGTTAGCATTATTTAAAAATACAACTTGATTAAAACAACAACAACAATAACCACCACTCTCCAGTATTTCCTGAATACACTCAGGGGATTCGTATGAATAGCCGGGCAGTTGCTTTCTTTTTAAGTATTTGTTGAATTTCATAGAGTGATATGTAGCACTTTAAATGGCGATTCAGAACTATCAGTAGGTTTCATGAGAATTATCAACTGTTCATGACAAAATATATTTCATGATTTTTTCTTTCTTTTTTTTTTAAAGAGATTTTATTTATTTATTTGAGAGAGACAGACAGAAAGCATGAGGGGGTAGGGTCAGAGGAAGAAGAAGACTCCTCACTAAGCAGGGAGTCTGATGTGGGACTCAATCCTAAGACTCCAGGATCATGACCTGAGCCAAAGGCAGTCGCCCAACCAACTGAGCCACCTAGGCGCCCTTCATGACGTTTTCTAATTCCTAAAACTCACTTCCAAAACAAGAAAATATTTAAACAAGTAACAGCTTAAACCCTAAATTTAAAGTGTGATAATCAGCCTTTTTAGGTAGGAGAGGAGTAAGGCCTTAGTTACCCACAGATCATTAAGACAAAGTATGGGGCCTACTTGGAGTCTAAATAAAGAAAGTAATTAAACATGCAGCGACAGTGACATCTAGTGTCAGCATTTGCAAGCCACTAGACTACCATCAAATCCTCCCAAGTGCTGAAGAAATTATTCAAAACTCTTCTCCTTTGAAAATCAACAACTGAAACTTATGCTTTATATCTAAAAAATGACCCATCATTAAAGTGTTTCATTAAGTTTCCTTTCAGACATTTAAAAAAACCCTTAAAAGGAAAGCATCTTAAAGAAAAATCATAATCCTGAAGACCTAAAAGTAAAAAAGCATTGTTTATTCTGTGCGGCCAACATCTATCTATAACTATTCCCCCTGGCTAGAGTTTAACGCAAAAAAGCAAAGATACTACACAAGCTAGTACTTGGTTAACACATCAAGAAAAGGCAATTTAGGACATTTCAGGAATACTTGAACATGCAAAGAAAAAAAAAACTTCAGCTGTTGCATTAAGAAACAACTCAACATTTCAGTCCTTGCTACCTTGCTGTATTTTTGTTGCTTTGAAAGGTTTACTTATTTAAACAGTAGGTATTTTTGCCCAAGAGCACAGAATTTGGCAGCCTAGGTTAATTTACTATAGCATTTTAATAGTTTTATGCTCTAGATGAATCCATAAAGGTAAGCAAATTTCCAAAAATTATTTTTGGCCAGGACAATATTTTCTTAAAAGTAAAGTTAGCATTAGATGAAGCTTACCTATTTTTTTTGGAGAGTTCATCCTTTCCCCTTTTAACTCCAAATATTCTTGTGATCAAGGTACTAAAAAGAAGTGTGGATGAATTTCTCACCTAATGTAAAAATAAACGCACAATAAGGGTTAAGAAATACACATGGCATGAAACCAACATTTACAATGTTAAAACCTGACATTCAAAGTCCTTACCCAATTGGCTAAAATGGAGCTAAAGCAAATATGGTTTGTGTTCATGAAATAATTTTCAAAAACTGTACAGTAACTGACTCAATGACTTCCTCTTACACTAAAGCCTGTAATCCAACCACATGCATACAACACAGCTCTTTCTAATACTTATAACATTACCACCAATTATTTTACTTCGTTGTACTTGTGTCATCAAATAACACTTATTTTCTTTAAAAAATTCATTTTTCTATATCGTTTCTGACAAGGAATGTCCCAGTAAAGAGCTTAGCTCTTCCTACTTATTTTCTGTAATCATTTTTACCTATGGGAAATAAGTCCTAACGCAATTCACATTAATTAATACGGCCAATAAAATACTTAATATCCAAAATGTTCTTTATTAACTCTACAATATAGTAATTCAATAAATTTTAGCCCTATAATCATTTGAAACAACTGGTTAAGAGGAGAGAACTATCATTAATAAACACAATGGCTCAGTGGGTTATGCATCTGCCTTTAGTTCATGTCATGATCCCAGGGTCCTGGGATGGAGTCTCACATCAGGCTACTTGCTCAGTGGGGGACCGTGCTTCTTCCTCTGCCTGCCCCTCCCCCAGCTTTTGCTCTCTCTCTCTCTCTCTCTCTGACAAATAAATAAATAAATAAATAATTTTAAAAATGATAATAATAGAGATACTTATTTCCAAACCAGCGTGCCAAGATGTTTGGCTGGATCATAAAAATGTCTGGAATGCCACAGCATATTGGGCTTCCTCAATTACCTTGCCAAATCAGAGCAGAGATGTATAAATACGTACTGACTTCCCTGCAGGGTGTGAGGCACGATACTAGCACCATGGAGAATATCTAGAAGACACACTTACGGACAACAAAGAACCTATATTCTAACAAGATAGGGGTCATAATCATATGGTATGTTTAAACAGCAATATAAGAAGAAAGGTAATGAAAAGTAACAACGTAAGATTTACAAAACAGCTGCCTGAAACCACTGCAGCAAGGGTGACAAACTCAAAGGCCCACAGGGACCAGTGAGTGGCAGGGGGAGCACAGGACTGGGTCGAATGCCGTCACTATTCAGCTTCAGCTGAGCTGCATGAGGGAATGTAAGCCCAGTGTTGCCAGATTTGCCTTTTCAAGAGAAGCCAGTGAACCCAGTTTTTATGAGAAACATCACTATTTTGAAATGTTGGCAACCAATTAAAGGGGGAAAAAATCGAGGAGGCCAAATAAAACATAGTTGTAGGCTAGATATGACCTATCAGCCACCGGTATGCAACCTCTCCTCTAGAAGTCCAATTCTAGAGGTCCAACACAATTCATTCCCGGTTAACTCTAGGAGTGGACTCCAATTCGTACCAAAGTGGCAAAATTCATACCAATATTGCAATGAAACCTAAAATTGGACAAATTCACTGATGTTCATTCCACGGTCAACAAACATTAATGAAGCACCTACTATATGCCCTAATATCCCTAAACAGCAAATCAATCTGTCCTGTCACCTTGCCAGCACGGCCTCTTGATTATTTCTCACCTAGTCTACTGATTTAGTGCCCAGGACTCTTGAGTTTAAGATGACTTTGTAAAGTCATATAAAACCCTGTCTCCTCTCAGGAATCACACAAAAACAAAAAAAGGAAAACAGAAGCACAAATTCCATTCTGCCTAAAACCAAACTTCCTAACAAAGGCTGCCAGATGCAGTCAAGCTAGAACAGGGGTTCCGGGAGATGAAAAGAGCACGAGTACCAAGGCACCCCTTAATCAAAATTTAGAGGACTGCTTTGTGAAATGAATGGGAACCCCCAGAGAGAACATCCCTGTTTGATTCAATAAGCTGGAGGCAGAAAGTAAAGTTTTCCTTCATTTGCTCTTTGCTTACCCTGTTACTGGATTATTACACAACCATTTCCATAAATTTACCAGTTTGCAGAATAATGAGTTAATGCCACAGCAGCCCCCAAAGGCCACCAAATAATGATCTTTGAGGACATGGAAGTTAATTTTCCTTTTTTTTTTTTAAGATTTTATTTATTTGACAGAGAGAAACACAGCGAAAGAGGGAATGCAAGCAGCAGGAGTGAGACAGGGAGAGGCAGGCTTCCCACCAAGCAGGGAGCCCGATGTGGGGCTCGATCCCGGGACTCGGGGATCATGACCTGAGCTGAAGGCAGAGGCCACCCAGGCGCCCCGTAATTTTCCTTTTCTTGAGATAAAATTCACATACCATAAAATTCGCCATATTAAAGGGTACTGTTCAATGGTTTTTACTATATTGACAAAGTAGGAAACTACCACCACTACCTAATGGCACAATATTTTCATCACTCCAAAATGTAACCCTATACACAGCATTAGTCATTACGCATCCTCCCCCACTAGGTAAGCACTAATCCACACTCTGTCTCTATGGACTTACCTATTCTGGACATTTCATATTTGCAGGATCATGAAATATGCAGTCTTTTTTGTCTGGCTTCTTTCACTTAGCTGTTCTCAAAGTTCACCCATGTGGTCACATGTCTCAGTATGACATTTCTTTTCATGGCCAAATAATATGCCATTGCGTGGACATACCACATTTTAAAAATCTACTCATCATTTGATGGACATCTGGGTTACTTCCATTTGGGTGCCAGTTTGGATAACGATGCCATGAACACTCACATACAAGTTTTTGTGTGAACATGTTTATTTTCATTTTGGGGGGTATATACATAGAAATGGTATTGCTGGGTCATATGGTAGTGATAGAGTAGGCAGTAAGGCTTTTAACATCCTGGACTCACAGCTTCCACCACCTTAGGGCTGACAGACCAAGAGTCACAGGTGCAGAACATGGGCTATCCTCTTCAATCTCTGCCCCTAGGGTAACCTATAGCTTCATTATAATATATTCACATTGTGGTTTCTTCAACCCACCCCTGATTTATCCCCATGGCAAAAGATGGCCATGACAGTTCTGGCAAGGGTTGAAAACTCCCCCTTCCAACCAGCAGGAATCCTGTACATGGCTGGAAACAACCTCAGTCCAACATTGCTCTAGCTATGACTTACAACTTATGCAAACATAAAAAGGAAAGATAGCCCGAATCCCAGTACAGTCTCCACCTCTGGGCCTGCTGAGTCTCCCACCGCAAGAGTGTAATGTCCTCAATAAAGGACTTTGTGCTTGCTACTTTCCTTCTGGCTGTCTTGAGTCAAGTGTGGATCCTCATGTAAATCTCTCATGGGGAATCCAAGCACCAAGACCTCCATTCACACAATGCAGACTCTCCCACTGGTAACAGTAACTGTATATTAACCTTTTGAGGACCTGCCACAGTGGTGGTACCATTTTACATTTGCACGAGCACTGTATGAGAGTTCTGATTTCACCAATTCTCCAAATGCTCCCCAGTAATTGTTACTGTCCATTTTTTTAGTATAACTATTCTAAATGGTTGTGAAATGGTATCTTATTGTGGTTTTATATTTGCATTTTCCTACTAATTAATGACGTTAAGCATTTTTTCAAATGCTTATCAGACATTTACATTATCTTTTCTGGAGAAATAATTTCAAGTCCTTTGCTCATTTTTTTAAACCAGGTTGTCATAATTTTTCTCACTGAGTTTTAGGAATTCTTTCTTAATCAGTTGGGCATCCAACTCTTGATCTCATCAGCTCAGGTCTTATTCTCAGGGTCCTGAGTTCAAGCCCCTTTTGGGCTCCATGCTGGAGCCTACTTTGATAAAAAAAAGAGTTCCTTATATATTTTATATACTAATCAAGTATCAGATACATGATTTGCAAATATTTTCTCCCATTCTATCAGTTGTATTTTCATTTTCTTGATGGTATCCTTTGAAACATTTTAAATTTTGATCAAGTCTAATTTATCATTTTTCTTTTGCTGCTTGTGCTCTAACTGTCATATCTAAAAAACTGTTACCTAATCCACAGTCACAAAGACTGACAGTTAATAACTTCTTCTAAAAGCTTCACCATCTTAGCTTTTACATTTAGGAGTTTGATCCATTTTTTTTTAAAGATTTTATTTATTTGACAGAGAGAAACACAGCCAGAGAGGGAACACAAGAAGGGGGAGTGAGAGAGGGAGAAGCTGGCTTCCCGCCGAGCAGGAAGCCCGATGTGGGACTCGATCCCGAGTCTCCAGGATCATGACCTGAGCCGAAGGCAGTCGCTTAACCAACTGAGCCACCCAGGCGTCCCTAAGTTTGACCCATTTTTAATATGGTTTAAGACAGGAAGTAAACTGATTCTTTGGCACGTAATATATCTAGTTGTCCCGGTACCATCTGCTGAACAGACCATTCTTTCCACAACTGAACTATCTTTTTTACTAAATGTTAGGTTTTATTTCTGGATGCTTAATTCTATTACATTGATTTGTAAATGCCTATCCTAATGCCAGTCCCGTGCTATCTTGATTATTGCTGCCTTTGTCATAAGTTTTGAAATCTGAGCATGTGACTCCTCTTCCCCCGCCCCCGCAAGATTGTTTTAGTCTGAGTCTCCTGCATTTTCATCTGAATTTTACAATCACTATACCAAATCCGTAGATCAATTTGGGGAGTATTGTCATCTTAATGATATTAATGAAGTCTTCCAGTCTATAAACATGAAGTACCTTTCCACTTATTTAAGCCTTCTTCAATTCCTTTCAAAAATATTCTATAATTTTCATCATACAAGTCTTACATTTCTTGTGTCAAATGTATTCCTAAGTATTTTATTCCTTTTGATGCTATTATAAAAGGATTTTTTTTTCTTAATTTCACCTGTGGATTGTTCATTGCTAGTGTATAAAAATACAATTGATTTTTATGTATTAATCTTGTATCCTACAACTTTGATGAACCTGTTTGTTAATTATTGATTACGTAAAGGTTTTTCGTGTGTGAGTGTGTGCGTGTATGTGTGTGTTCTCAAGATTTTCTATATAAGGGACTGTCACTGAAAAATAGGTAAGTTTTGCATCTTCCTTTCCAATTTGGTTGATTTTCTTTTCTTACTCTTGCCTAACTGCCTTGCCTACAATTTCTAGTACAATGTTGAACAGATATGGTAAGAGTTGATATCCTTGTCCTAATTCTGATCTTAGGAGGAAAGCTTTCAGTCTTTCACCATTAGTATGTTATTAGCTACAGGCTTTTCACTGATACCCTCTGTCAGTTTGATAAAGTCTCCTTCCAGTCCTACTTTATGAGTATTTATAACAAGAAATGGTGTTTGGCTTTCTGCATCTGCTTAGATGATCATGTGGTTTTGTCCTTTAGTCTATTCATATGGTGTATTACACTGATTTTTACACAGATCCCATTCTCAGGGATGTGACCATCTGTTACGGGTGAAGGTGTATGGTGTTTATTTATTTTTTTTGTTTTTGTTTTTTGTTTTTTGTTTTTTAAAGATTTTATTTATTATTTATCTGACAGAGAGAAACACAGCTAGAGAGGGAACACAAGCAGGGGGAATGAGAGAAGGAGAAGCAGGCTTCCCGCTGAGCAGGGAGCCCGATGTGGGACTCGATCCCTGGTCTCCAGGATCACGACCTGAGCCGAAGGCAGTCGCTTAACCAACTGAGCCACCCAGGCGCCCCGGTGTATGGTGTTTAAATGACTATATAGCACAGTGATTGCTCATGAGAGGCACTGCATTTATAATTTAAAACTATTTGTCAAGGGAGCATTTATGTTTTATAAGAAAAGCCATACATACATAAGAAAAATATTAGCTACACACACACACACAACTTCATGAAACCAAATTTTCTTCTCCTTTACCAAAGCCTTCTATATTTTACACAAGCCTATATGGTTAGCTTTTTCACGCTAGAAGGAAAAAGTATATGTACTTAGTGAATAGAAGGGAAAAAACTGATAGCAGTTGTAGCTGATTTTCAAGTCCTTATCAACCATATGTTGGGGGCTTGATGGAAGAGGGAAGAAAACAGGAAGGTTTTCTGGCATTTTTTCCTTATGATAAGGATTAATTATAGCTGAAGTTATTTGGCAGTTATTCTGTCCATTTTTCACTTTACTACTACTTTTTCTATTGTTATTCTCCTTTTTACTTGTATTCTCCTTGATCCATCCTTCCCAAATAGGACGTTTTCATTGTCTTTACTATGAAAAGTTTTTCTAAATATATCAGCGCTGATAATGACTTTGCCCACACTGATAGGGTATCAGTGATTCATATCAGCGTCTTCTTTCAGTGATTTAGGAGTTTAGCTCACCTGCAATGAGGACGTGCAGAAAGAAGATCAGGTTTTCTTTCCAGTCACTGAACAACAAAAAAAAAAGGGATTGCCCAGAAATGTCTCGGTTCCCATATATGTACCTGTAAATTACACTTACCTAATTTTTTTAAAGATATTTTTATTTATTTTTTTGACAGTGAGAGATATCACAAGTAGGCAGAGAGGCAGGCAGAGAGAGAGGAGGAAGCAGGCTGAGCAGAGAGCCTGAAGGGGGCCTCGATCTCAGGACCCTGAGATCATTACCTGAGCCAAAAGCAGAGGCTTTAACCTACTGAGCCACCCAGGCACCCCCTATTTTTTTTTAAGATTTTATTTATTTATTTGAGAGAGAGTGCACACGAGTGGGGGACAGCGGCAGAGGAAGAAGGAGAAGCAGACTTCACGCTAAGCGAGGAGCCCAACCCAGTACTCAATCCCAGGACTCTGAGATCAGACATTTAACCAACTGAGACATCCAGGCTCTTTAACTTAACTAGTTTCATCTCTAAACTACATGTCAGGGGCGCCTGAGTGGCTCAGTGGGTTAAAGCCTCTGCCTTTGGCTCAGGTCATGATTTCAGGGTCCTGGGATCGAGGCCTGCGTCAGGCTCTCTGCTCGGCAGGGAGCCTGCTTCCTCCTCTCTCTCTGCCTGCCTCTCTGCCTACTTGTGATCTCTCTCTCTCTCTGTCAAATAAATAAATAAAAATCTTAAAAAAATGTTTTAAATACATGTCAAATATCATCATGTGTTACCATTTTTACTAATATTTTTCCATTCTAAGCCACCATCATCTCTTGGGAGAAGTACTACAATTGCTTCCTGATTGGTCTTCCTCCTTCCCTGTAAGGCTTGCCACTTTTGAGTCTCCATTTTTAACTACATCAATCAGACGCCATTACTCCCCTACTTAGAAACTCTGTCATGAAGGGTTTTTCAACAGCAGTGGGAGCTATAGTTTCAATCCCCAGGTCTGTCCCCACTATACCCATGGAGGCTGTGGCTCATCCAGCCATTTTCAGACTCAGATGACAATGCTACGTTACAGGGCATAGGAATTGCCTTCTCTCGCTGCTGCCCATAGGTCGTACCAACCCTTGCCCAAGTTGTGCTAATGCCCCGAGTGTTAACCTTTGATAGTAAGAGAGAGGAGATGGGACTGTTCCAAGAGGTAGTAGTTTCACATGGCCTGGCAAGAAGATCTATCACATGACCAGACAACTAGTTCGATTTTCCTGCAATGTCAAGACCTATTCAGTAATGCCTTTCCTCTTGCCTTGTCTCGCCTCTTCTCTTTATTCCTTCATTCTTACTGCTGAGGGTTTGTACCATTCAATAAAAACTTAGCACCCAGGGCGCCTGGGTGGCTCAGTGGGTTAAAGCCTCTGCCTTCAGCTCGGGTCATGATCTCAGGGTCCTGGGATCGAGGCCAGCATGGGGCTCTCTGCTCGGCGGGGAACCTGCTTCCTCCTCTCTCTCTGCCTCTCTGCCTACTTATAATCTCTCTCTCTCTCTCTGCCAAATAAATTTAAAAAAACAAACAAATAAATAAATAAATCTTTAAAACAAAACAAAACAAAACAAAAAAACTTAGCACCCAGATTATACTTCCAGCTCCATTTCCTAAGGAACAAGGCCAAAACCCTACAAGGTAGATAAGACACACCTTTCTCTGTATTCCTCTAACACCAAAAACTTTCCCCTATAATAGCACAGATTCTGGAGTCAGCCAGATAATAGCTGTATGTCCTTAGATAAAGTTATTTTGCCTCTCTGAGCCTTGTCTTCCTTACCTGTAAATGGGGATTATAATAATAGAATCTACAAGGTTGCCCTGAACATTAACTGAGATTATCAAAGTAAATAATGAGGCACACAGAAAATCTTCAACAAGACAGCCATTATTATGATTATGTCTTATTTATCCATGTACTTCTAGTGTATAATATATCACCTGCAACACAGTAGGTGTTCCTAATGCCTAATATGTTTACAACAATACCTTACCCCTATATTTTAAAAACGCCCAAGAGTGGCAAAGATGGAGAAACTTGCATGGTCTCAATACAAAAGAATGAGAAATGTGTAAAAACAAATAAAATTATATATGGATGTTTGCTGGAAAAATGTTCCCTGGACTGCAAAATTAAAATTAAGTTAATTTGGCTTGTGATTTTTTCCCCCCTCTCCAACATGGAAAAGCAGTTAAGTCAGAATAATGGATGTGATGACCTTTAGGCACGAGATCCATTCTTGAGAAAGTGTACACAAATTAGGTTTCTGTAAATTAAAGCACATTTCACAGGCATTCAGAAAAAATCACTCTCTAAATGACCTCAACAGAGAATCCTGTGGTAAGCTGCTTTAAAATGTTGTAAATTTTAACTGTTTTGAAATGAAGCCCTCTTTGTGTTCATTGATTATGTTGATTTATAATTCTCGCATTCCTTAGATTAAATTTTTATAAGGAAAAAAATATAATCAATATATTAAAGTCACAGGATTGATCATTAGAGCTATGATGTTTACTTCCTCTAGTACAGCATACTGAAAAGAACTAAAAGACTCCTTAAAAATCAGCGCTAATATGTAAGAGTCCTGAAAAATAAAACTGCACATGAGCCCTTATATATATTTATGCTGTCTTCCGTGGATATGTGTATCTGAATACTACACACATCTAGTACCCACATTAAAAGAAAGGCAAAGAATACATCAGAATGCTAATAATGATTATATCTATATGGTAGTTGAACAGGTGACTTTCATTTCTCTTATGCTTTATTTTCAAAATTTCTGCAGTACATGTGTTACTGTTTTAAAAGGCCTCAAAAAATATTTTTTTTTTAAAATGAGCCACTCATTTTTGACACTTTCAGTTTTGCTAAAATGTTGTTAAAGTCACCAGGTTTCATTCTCTGAAAGCATTTCTTTGTTCATCTTTAATTTATGACTTAATGAAAACAATATTGGTATTTCTGGCAATCAGTTTTATGATCTCTAGTTTTCCGGATGGTCAAACCACATTCCTACCTCCGTGACTCTACCAAAGGTACACAGGTATTGCTCTGCTTCCTGTAAATGCAGAAGGTAAACACTGTGTCCTCGGGAGTAGTTAGGCAATGCTCCTAGACAGGATTTTAGACATTCATCTTTCTTACAGGAAGATGCACAATTTTCCAGGCAGAGGTTGGCAACCTTGAGGATTCCTCTTTACCAAGGAGTCTGTGTCTTTAGCTACACTACCATATGCTGACTCTCAATTAGAGGCTTATCACAGAATTATAAAATGGTTTATACAGATCATTGACTGGAAGGCCTGCCTTTCTAGCAAATTCTCCATTCTGCAGGTAATATATTAAGGTCTAGCTTCTTTCCGCCTCTCCCTTTGCAAGTCTTTGTTATTAAAGCCACATGTCCAGCACTCACAAGCCACAGGTTAGTCTCCTTTATTCTGGAAGGAAAACAATAAAATCATGGTGCTTCTCCCAAGAATCAGGAAAGTTGACCTACTATCCTGGGTATTGCTATCTTTAGGGTTCTGAGTCTAAAAGTTTCTGGACAGTGATCATATTGCCAAAGAAAAAGGGTGACTCAATATTTAACTCGTTCCATTTTAAAACTTGGGTTTTTTTTTACCTTTGTTTACCTTTTTTTTTTTTAAAGACGTTATTTATTTATTTGAGAGAGAGAGAGAGCACAAGCCGGGGGTGGGAAGTGAGGGGAGGCAGAGGGAGAAGCAGACTCTCTGCTGAGCAGGGAGCCTGGTGCAGGACTCAATCCCAGGACCCTGACCTGGAATCATGACCTGAGCCAAAGGCAGATGCTAAACTGACTTAACCACCCAGGTACCCCTGTTTTTGTTTTTTTGTTTTCTTTCACCCTTTTGATAAAGTGCATTTACAGCATTTACTCTACACCCTGATACCCAGAGTCCACAGGATCCAAAAGAAAGAAAGACATATTAAGATACTAAGAGTTGTTCTGCTTCTAGCTCAACATCATCGACCAGCAGGGAAATTCAATCAAAACCAGAATGAGATACTACTTTCCATCCATAACTATTATCAAAAAACGAAGAAACCAAAGAGAAACTAACAACTGTTGGCAAGGATGTAAGGAGAATGGAGCTCTTGTGCATTGCTGACGGAAGGTGTCAAATGGCACTGCCACTGTGGAATATAGTTTGGCCGTTTTTCAAAAAGTTAAACATAGAATTACCATATGATAGACATAAAAGAATTGAAATCGGAAACTCAGTAATTGTATAACAATGTTCGTTACAGCATTATTCACAGTAGCCAAAAAGAAACAACTTAAATGCCTATCAACAGATGAATGGGTAAACCAAATATCAAATATATGCACAATGTAATATCATTCAGTCTTAAAAAGGAATGAAATTATGATACATGCTATCTTGAAAACACTACGCTATAAAATAATCCAGATACGAAAGGCCTAATATTTTTTTTTAAAGATTTTATTTATTTATTTGACAGAGAGAGAGATCACAAGTAGGCAGAGAAGCAGGCAGAGAGAGAGGAGGAAGCAGGCTCCCTGTGAGTGGAGAACCCGATGTGGGCCTTGATCCCAGGACCCTGAGATCATGACCTGAGCCGAAGGCAGAGGCCTTAACCCACTGAAGCACCCAGGCACCTGAAAGGCCTAATATTCTATGATTTCACTCATGAGGTGCCTACAATGGGCAAATTCATAGTCTGGAAAGCAGAACAGAGGTTACCAGGGGCAGAGGGAAAAGAGAGAGGAGAAGAAACTGTTCATCAGATACAGAGCTCCTGCTTAGGATGATAAAAAAGCTCTGAGCACGGATAGTGGGGATGACTGCACAGCACGGCAAACGTACTTCATGCCCTTAAACTATACATTTTTGAATGGTTAAAACTGTAAATTAAAAAAAAAAAGAAATAAATGACAGCTTATACAAAATAATAACAACGTAGTATGGGTTTATAAGACACATAAAAGTAAAATGTGTAAAAGCACAAAGACTGGGGCGCCCGGGTGGCTTAGTCATTAAGTGTCTGCCTTCAGCTCAGGTCATCATCCCAGGGTCCTGGGATGGAGTCCCACATCTGGCTCCCCACTCCACGGGGAGTCTGCTTCTCCCTCTACCCATCCCTCTACCGCTACCCCTTGAGATGTTTCTCTCTCAGATAAAGAAATAAAATCTTAAAAAAAAAAAAAAAAAACACAAAAATTGGGAGGAGAGAAATGGAAGTATTCTCTGTTAGGTTCTTATAAAGTCTTGCACTTCACCTGAAGTGATATAATACCACCTCAGGGTTGACTGTGATGCTAAAGATATGCTAAAACCTCTAAAGCAAACACTTAAAGAAGAAAACAAAGAGTTACGCCTAAAAAACGAACAAAAAAGATAAAACATAGTTTATTGAAACCTACTGGGAAGTATAATTAGGTCAATGAAAATAAATGGCAAAAGGACTTACTGCCCAGACTGGTGATGTAAAGCCTAGAATCGCAGCCTTAGCTCCGTCAGCAACATACGGGATAATATTTTCTCCCAGACGTGTATCTCTGAACAAGGCTCTAAGGATGTTTAAAGCATGAACCTAGAATTAAAATCTGAAAATTAGTTGTGGGTTGAAGACCATGGTAATTCTAAATCTGTACAGATCTAATAGTTAACCTCAAAAAATAAAAAAAAATACTGAATTACAGTAAGAAATAGATAATCCACAAATGAAAGAGCGTATTTTAATAAAACAACTATTATCTGATAAATCAATTTTTTTAAGTAAGATCTGAATGATGCAATAAAAAAAGCTTGATCCACTGGACATATGCAGAAACCCGCACCTAACGAGAAGAAACAAATGTGCTCTTTTTGAGTACACATGAAACATTTTTAAAAAATGACTTCCAAAAATAAAGTATCAACAAATACCAAATAATTAAAATATTCAGAGATTATGCTCCGATGACAATGGGATTAAGTTAGAAACTGATTTCCTTAAATATGTTTAAAACTGATACTTTTTAAAAACACTGGTCAAAGAAAAACTTTTTTTTTTTTAATATTTGGAGCTGAATAACAACAAAAATGCTACACATTAACATTTGTGGGATGCACTGTAATTAGAACTTAAAGTAAATTCATGCCTTACATACTTCTATATAAAAGAAGACTAAAAATGAGTATGCTAAGTGTCCAATAAAGATGATAGAGAAAAAACACTAAATTTAAAACAGAGAAAGAAAATTTAAAAGAGCAGAAAACTTGAAAAAAACAATGACATAAACAATACCATTAACAAAACCCAAAGCTGATAACTTGGAAATAGAAACAAATCTCTGACTAACCAAGAAGAGAGAGAAGCAGCAGTATCATGAGAATACCAAGAATGACATTAACTAGAGATACATTAGAGAATAAAGCAAGAATACTACAATGACTAATACCACCCTAAATCAATTTGGAAAATTTAGTCAAAATGACTTAATCCCGGGAAACAGGATTTATCAAAATAAATTCAAGGAGAAATTAAAAAGCTAGATAGATGTTAGCACCACATAAAGGAAATCAAGAGATAAAAGCCCTACCTAGAGAATAAAAACAAAAAAAATAAACCCAACCTAATAACTACAACAATAACCAAAAAAACTGACCCACATGATTTGAAGGATGAATTCTACCAAATACTCAAAGAATAGATAATCCCAGGTTACATCAACTATCAGAGAAAAAAAGACTCCCAAATTTATTTAACAGTCTAGCATAGCCTGGCTGTAAGTATAAGGTAAGGACAGTTACTTTGGGAAAATGGTAATATCTACTAAAGCTTAATATATAATATTAACCACCGATAACCACTCCCAGGTAGCTATTGAACAGAAATGTACATATATGTCCACCATTAGGCATGTACGAGAACGTTTATAAAAGTACTATTCTTAATAACCCAATTTCAAAAACTATGCCAATGTTCATCAACAGAAGAATGAAGTTATATATAATATATAGCAATGAAAATGAATAAATCACAATTTGAATGGATACCATAAACATAACATTGATCAAAAGAAACCATATCAAAAGAGTATATAATGTACGGTTTCATTTATTTAAAATTATAAGGACAGGTACAGCATGAAAAAGGAAAACCACAGGCCAATCTCACTTATGAATCCAGTGAAAATACGCAAAAAATATTTTCAGGGGGCGCCTGGGTGGCTCAGTTGGTTAAGCAACTGCCTTCAGCTCAGGTCATGATCCCGGAGACCCGAGAATGAGTCCCACATCGGGCTTCCTGCTTGGCAGGAAGCCTGCTTCTCCCTCTCTCATTCCCACTGCTTGTGTTCCCTCTCTGGCTGTGTTTCTCTCTGTCAAATAAAATAAAAATCTTTAAAAATATATATATATATATTTTTTCAGAAAACTTTTAAGCAAATTTAGCAGTGTATAAAAAAAATTCAACATGTCGAAGTTGTGGGGTTTGGCTGTATGCAAAGACGCTGTTGCATGAAAAATCAATATATTCAGGGATGCCTGGGTGGCTCAGAGGGTTAAGCCTCTGCCTTCAGCTCAGGTCATGATCTCAGGGTCCTGGGATCGAGCCCCACGTCGGGCTCTCTGCTCAGCGGGAGGCTGCTTCCCCCTCTTTCTCTGCCTGCCTCTGCCTATTTGTGATCTCTCTCTCTCATCAAATAAATAAATAAAATCTTTAAAAAAAAGAGAAATCAATATATTCATATTTGTAAATTCTAAAAAGAAATATTTATCTCAGAAGACACTTGAAAACATTGATAAAATCTGATTTCCTCAATGAGACCTAAGGTAAATTTAAACCTATAGCAAATATCAGAAACAACACAAGGCCACCTGCTATCTCCACTTCTACAAAAACCATACTACAAGTTCCAGCCAGCAAAATACAAGAATTAGAAGGTAAAACACATTTAGGATTATTCACTGAGGATATGATTATCCTTAAAAATCCAAAAGAATTTACATTTAAGTCATTAGTTATAGCCATTGCTGACATGACTTTTTTTTTTTTTTTAAGATTTTATTTATTTATTTGACAGAGAGAAACACAGCCAGAGAGGGAACACAAGCAGGGAGAGTGAAAGAGGGAGAAGCAGGCTTCCCGCCCAGCAGGGAGCCCAATGCGGGGCTCAATCCCGAGACTCCAGGATCATGACCTGAGCCGAAGGCAGTAGCTTAACCAACTGAGCCACCCAGGCGCCCCTGACTTCTTTTTTTATATTGAACTCCTTCCAATCCATGAGCATGGCTTTTTTAACCATTTATTCAGATCTTCTTGTATGTCTTTCATTATTTTTTTTTTTTAAGATTTTATTTATTTGACAGAGAGAAACACAGCCAGAGAGGGAACACAAGCAGGGGGAGTGAGAGAGGGAGAAGCAGGCTTCCCGCTGAGCAGGGAGCCCGATGTGGGGCTCGATCCCGGGTCTCTGGGATCATGACCCGAGCCGAAGGCAGTTGCTTAACCAACTGAGCCACCCAGGCGCCCCTGTCTTTCATTATTTTTAAAAAATAATCTTCTGCAGAAGTTTTATAGGTCTTTTGTCAGATTTAATTCTATATTTTATAATTTTTCTAGGTACTCTAAATGGTATTTTAAAGATTATGTTGTATGTTGCTGGTGTGTACAAATGCAATTAATTTTTTTGGTTATTGTTGTGCTTATATTCAATGCAAAGCCATTTTTCCCAAACAAATCAATAAATTTAAATTCCAACCAAAATGCTAAAAGGGGTTTTGTTGAACTTAACAAGCTGATTCTATACTTATGGAAATGCAATGGAACAAACATAGCCAAGGTAATGCCAAAAGGGAAAAAAGCAAGATTCACCCTACCAGATACCAAAATTTATTAAAAAGATAGTAATTTAAATAGTGATTTTGGCTCAGGGATAGACTAACAGACCAATAAGACAGAGCACACAGATACGAGTATCAATAAAAACAGTACTTGAGGGGTGCCTGACACAGTCATTAAGCATCTGCCTTCACTTCAGGTCATGATCCCAGGGTCCTGGGATCGAGCCCAAGCCCGAGCCTGAGCCCTCCATCGGGCTCCCTGCTCAGCCGGAAGCCTGCTTCTCCGTCTCCCACTCCCCCTGCTTATGCTCCCTCTCTAGCTGTGTTTCTCTCTGTCAAATAAATAAAATCTTTAAAAAAAAAAAAATATATGAAAGATAGAAGGATGTTATAAATCAAGGGGAAAGGATATCCTGTATCAAAAATGCTTGCATATTAATTATCCAAATGGGAAATAATATTTTCTTATTTTACACACAATCAAAAACAAATTACAGGTGGTAGAAAGACAGAAACATGAGAAGTAAAACTCTAAAACCTTGAAAAGGAAATATAAAATATCATTTTGACCTTGGGGTATTTTAAACAAGATCCAAATGCACAAACCATAAAAGAAAAAGCTGACATACTCGACTTAATTAAAATTTAAAACATCTATGCAAAAATAGCATAAGCAAAGTGAACAGAGAAGCCACAGACTGGGAGAAGGTAAGTGTAACTCAAATAACCAAAAAGGAATATTGTTATCAGGAAAATCATTTTTGTTAAAGATTATTTATTTATTTATTTGAGAGACAGAGCAGGAGTGGTTGGGGTAAAGAGGGAGATAGTGAAGCAGACGTCCCTCCCTGAGCAGGGAGTCTAATGCAGGGCTTGATCCGAGGACCCTGAAATCATGACCTGAGCCAAAGGCAAAAGCTTAACTGACTGAGCCACCCAGGCGTCCCAGGAAAATCATCTGAAAACAGCAAAAACCCTAACTCCTACAAGAGAAGGGCAAATAACCAAGTTAAAGGCAGCCAAAGAGTCTTTAAATGGGCAACTCACAGAAGTAATCCAGAAGACTAAAAAAGAAACATGAAAAAAAAAAAACATTAAAGCTAGCCAGGTATTAGAGAAATGTGAAATAAAACTGGGAAGTGCCATTTCACATGGAGCAGAAAGGCAGAAACTAAGTACAATGAAAGACCATTCAGAAAGGACAATGAACTTGGGGCGCCCAGGTGGCTCAGTCAGTTAAGCTCAGGTGGCTCAGTCAACTGTCTGACTTTTGGTTTTGCCTCAGGCCAGGATCTGCCAAGATGGTATCAAGCCCCGCCAGAGGCTCCCCGCTCAGTACAGAGGCTACTTCAGATTCCCTCTCCCGTGCCCCTCCCCCTGCGCACACCCACTGTAAAATCAATCCGTCAATAAATCTTAAAAAAAAAAAAAAAAAATTACAACGAACTTATAGCTCACTCATCCTGAAAAATGTTTATTGTAAACATGCAAACTATAAAAAGATGGATAGTATCATTTATGTTTAAAAAAAAAAGGTCATAAAAGAATGAACATGCACAGAAAAACTTGGATTAGTGATTATAGCTGAGTGGAGAAGAAGCCGTATGGGATGTGGAGGAGGCCACAACACATACATTTCCATCAGTCATGTTTTACTTCTTCAGCTTGAATTGGTTTCATTGATGTTCACTGTTCACTGAACATTTTTATATGCTGAAATGTTTCATAGATGCCTAATAAAAATATTAAGAAATACACCATGGAAAGGGAGAAGAAAAGCAAATTATCAATTAATGCCTAAAAGACTAGTCAGAGACAAATTTTTTACATTTTACCCAGTTAATAAAAATGACCACTAAAATGCTATGAATGATCCTGAAGCTGAGTAGGACAACAATTATCCAGCACTCTTTAAAACCAAACTGCATTATTTTTAGATGTTCTCATAAAAAATAGCACTTTTTTTAGGTGGGAGTCTAGGAAAATGGAATCAAATTGTATTTTTTCCATTTTACTGGGAAAAAAATCTAAAACTGATCATTTCTAAAAGGTGATCAGTAACACTTTAAGAGTTTGAGAGAAATAAGGATATAGTCACAGGTCAGAAAGTGCCATAGGCTAATAAATCTCATCCTTTTCCAGCAGTCACGCTCTGGCCCATGGGGTCCCCTTAGATACCTCCCACAGGCTCTGAAATAAAACCATGTGTACATACATATTGTCCTTGATTGACGTGTCAGCTCTTCTGTTCCCTGACCTAGCTGGGCTTCCTACAGTTGGGTAGGAAAGTCTTACCATAAAGCCTTTACTGAGAAAGCCTAGACAAGATGTACTTGAAGGTATTTAATATTATGGAGTGGAGTGGAGCTGTGAGACTTACCCCAACTTCTCACTCACACACACACACACACACACACACACACACACACACATTCACATACACTTAACCCAGCTGCAGCAGTGATTAAAAGAGACTAAATATTTGCTAAAATTAAAATATGAATATACCAAAAGTTAGATACTTCGTTTTAGGGAAAGATCAGCTACTGAACTACAAAATGTATGTTAACTCAAAGAAATACACATGAAATTTTAAAATGATAGCATATTCATTAAAAAATTTTTAAACACTTTTTAAAAAAAGATTTTATTTACTTACTTGACAGAGAGAGAGATCACAAGTAGGCAGAGAGGCAGGCAGAGAGAGACTGGGAAGCAGGCTCCCTGCTGAGCAGAGAGCCCGACTCGGGCCTCGATCCCAGGACCCTGAGATCATGACCTGAGCCAAAGGCAGAGGCTTTAACCCTCTGAGCCACCCAGGCACGCCATTAAAAAAATTTCAGATGCAAGAGCAGTATTATAAAATATCTTATCTAAGTTGGATATTTTCACCACAGTTTAAAAATAGTTCATTTTGGTTAATATATATCAACGAAAGCAATGATTTATTTTTTGGACAGGAAAGGCCAACAAAACAAAACAAAACCATCCAGATCAAGCTTCAAATGTCTGCCCTATTTTCAAGAATTCTATATCTTTAGTAGATACTTTTTTTTTTTTTGGTACAGCAAAGATTTAAAATCGCTGCCTTCCTAGTAGGCTTTGCATATTTCCATTATTACCTGGGGGACTGTGCTCCGTGAGTCACCTGTAGGTCCAGCCAATGTGATTAACTCTTTCATTGTTATTTTCAGCAAATCCATTTTACCTTTCTTTGGTTCACATGCCAATAGTGCCTATGGAAAAACAAGGCAAAAATTAATGGGGCTCTGAATTTACATATACCTATTTGCTACTTCCCAGAATCAATCCCAAAATGCAAAATCCCCCTATAAAAATATGTGGTGTAAAGTAAGTTAATTTAAGCCATGTGGTCTTAGCTTAATTAAGCCATGAGGTTAGCTACTTGCCCAAGTAGCTTAACCTCACCATCCCTGGGATTCTTCATCTGAAAAATTTGGTGATGGTTTTCCGGGTTTGCTTGTTAACGATATAATTCTGAGAGGTTGAGAAAAAGGCTCTTGTTGATGACTCCTTTAGGACCATAACTAGGTGGGCAAGTCTCAGATACAATGAGCAAGCAGTTTTTATAATAAATTTACCAACATGAAAGTTCTCCTTACTTAAATGACAAAAAAAACAACCTGTGGATTAAATTTCTAGCAAGGATTTGGAAACTCCCTGGAGACTGATCAGTTACTTAATTCTTTACTAAAGAGTCTCTACCTGGAGGACTATCAAACTGTAGCACTGGAAACTCCACCGAGCAAAAGAAAATACTATGAACTCCAGAGGGGTCCTATATTTGGATTTTCAGGAGCTGCTCATTTACTTCATGTCTAACATTTTGCTAATACACAATAAACATAAAAATAGGATCTCAAACTACCTGAGGCAATAAAAAGGAATGAGGTACTGATATATACTACAACACAGATGGATTTTGAACATGCTAAGTGAAAGAAGCCAGACACGAAGGTCACACATTATATGATTCCATTTATATGAAATGTCCAGAAAAGGCAAATCTATGAAGCAGAAAATAGATTAGTGCTTGTGCAGAAAGAGGAGTAGCAGGGATTTTTTTCATTTGTACGTAGCTACTAGCTCCCAAGAGTGAAAGTTTCAAGCTACTCAGCTTCTTTGGAAGCATTTATAATCCATAAAAGAGAAACACACAAAATAGGTAAGTTTAAAAGAAAAATTTTATGCTCAGAAAATATATATATTATTTTTCTAATGACCACTCAAAAAAATTTCATATCTGCACAAAAGATAAGTTCATAAACTCAGTAGGACAGTTTATCTCCACAGTCAACACTAAGTAAAGCTTTCCATGAGAATATAACCTATTGGTAAACTATGCTATGAGGAATGAGATGTCTTTGAGGAGATTTTCCTAATAATTAAGATTTTACTCAACTAATATAAATGAGAAAGTTATATGCAATTACTGAAATGTCTCCTTGGAACCATGGCTTTTGTTCCATCAAGAGCTGTGGGCATGGTTATGACACTCCTCCCAAGGATGGGCTAAGAAGGTGCACGACCTACTTGCTCTGTCACTGTGACCAATACTCAGTACTGGATGGGAACCAGAAGTGGAATAAGCACACAGCACAACTGTGTGGAACCGGACCTTGCTGTTTTAACATTTGTCCTCAGACAGACAAATGAGGCTAAAACACACTGGGTCAAAATGAATTACAGGCAGGAGATGAACCCAACTGATGTGGAATGGATCAGATCAGAGAAGAGTTCATTTCTGAAGGTCACCAAAATCCATCCAGCAGAACTACCTCGATGATCTCTGTATCAAATCAAGAACTTCTAACAGTGGACAGGTGACAGTGGACACCTGTCGTCACACAATGATGATGATAGAAATTTGGGGAAGGAGAGGCACCTGGGTGGCTCAGTTGGTTAAGTGACTGCCTTCGGCTCAGGTCATGATCCCAGAGACCTGGGATCGAGTCCCACATTGGGCTCCCTGCTCGGCGGGAAGCCTGCTTCTCCCTCTCTCACTCCCCCTGCTTGTGTTCCCTCTCTGGCTGTGTTTCTCTCTATCAAATAAATAAAATCTTAAAAAAAAAAAAAAAGAAATTTGGGGAAGGAATAAGAAAGAGAAGAAAAAAATGCAGGTAGGGGCACTAAAAAAAAGGCGTTATTTCACTTACTTTCATTGCTTTTATTTTGCCACCCCCATTCCTGGACTGTATCTCACTGAATACTAAACAAAGACACATATTTTATGGAAGGATTCAAAAGAAACTGTTACTGCTCGTTACTTACAGAGACAGTCCAAAGGGTCTTGAGATAACAGGAAGACTATTTTTTCTAATTGAAAAAGAAAAAGGTGACATGTACACTTCCTAGAAGTGAGTAGTGATGTGTGCCTACTTAATACCCAGGCGGAAATCTATACCACCCTCTGTTCACGTTACAAGACTGACCTCGTGGAGGGTTTGTTCCAAGAACAGAACCGTCACAGAACGCCCCGTCCACACATACACCAAAGCCACGAGTGCTATAATACTTAAGAGACAGAACTGTTCCTTACGCAATATGCTTACTCACATGTCAAGGGAATTGTCAAAAGACAAATAAAAAGCTGTCAAAAGACAAACAGCTATGCCCCATGGATAAGTACCTGTATGTAGAAAGGAATTCCAGCACTGCGCCTTGTAGCACAGAGTTTGGATAAAGGATCACTGCATTTAATTTCTTCTAAAACGTTCCATAACCATTGTTCTGGTAGCTTTTGCAGACTCACACTGGAGCACCTAAAAGGCACATATAAAGCAAACATTTGGAATAAGCAGGTACGAGAAGGTAAAAGTGTAAACTACAAATACACATCAACATTGTTAGAAAAGAATAAATATTCTTATATTTGGAAGGAGGGAAACTAAAAACTATTTCCCCTTCTACTTTTTATTTTCCTCTTTATTATTGGTCTTAATATTTGAAGCTATTAAAGACTGCACTTCTTACAAAAGCCTAGCAAGCATTTGTCTTGTCTGCAAAATAAGCCTTAATATCACGGCTTACACCTGTAGTCAAAGTTCTGATCTACTGATGTTAATAAAATTCTTACAGATAATCTATACTGCAAACTCAAGCTTTCCAACAAAGAGAATATAACTTTAATACAATTTATCTTCTACCTTTGTAAAGATTATTTATATTCAAAGAAAACACATATTAAGGTATATTATAATATGATATTATTAAAATTGTTTTATTTATTACCAAATAATATTTGGTTATTGCATAATAACCAAAATATGCAAATAGAATCCCAAAACCAAACTGAGCTCAAAAACCAGATAATTATCTGGGTGAAAGAGAATAGAAATGCCAAGTAGCAAAAATGCTGCTACCAGAGATCCGCTGGGTTACAGCTATAGAAGCAGCAATGATGGCCAGGAAGTCAGTTCCTGATGGGTAACTCACCTCACTTCCAGGAAATGGGAAATTTCAGGGGCTTCGTCCCCCATGAAAGGAAGCTGGAAAAGAGCTACTGCCAGAGCTGCAGCAGTAGGAAAAGTCATGGGTCCAGAGAAACCCCAAACCAGGCTGACTCCTAACTTAGCGACCAGATGTGTAATATCTTCGGTATTACTTTGGGTGGGAGACCCAAAATGCCATTATCTAATCTGGTTTCTCTGATAGAGAGGAATGAGCCAAAGGAAAATAAATAGAAACCAAAAAGACTCCTAATCACATAGTCAGCAAATCAAAACTCAAAACACAGAGATGTTTTATAGTAAGAAAAACTATTTTAAAAAGCAATTGATTTGAACATAAAGTCACTCCTTATGAAACTTAATTTTATGGCACAATCTGACAAAGACCTTAAAATAACTGTTTAGAATACGCAAAAGATAAGGAATAACTTCTATTTAAAAAGAGGAAGAAATTATGAGAAACAGAGTTGGAGGGTGCCAGGTGGCTCGGTTGGTTAAGCATGTGACTTGATTTCAGTTCAGGTAATGATCTCAGGGTTGTAAGATGGAGCCCGCAGTGGGGCTCAATGCAGAGCCTTCTGGAGATTCTCTCTCTCTCCCCATCTGCCCCTCTTCCGGCTCACAGTCGTGCACTAAATAAATAAATAAATAAATCTCTCTAAATAAATAAGATCTTTAAAAAAAAGAAAAGAAAAGAAAAGAAAAGAAAACAAAGATACTGGAAAACACCGGAAATAAAAATATACTTCCAAAATTTTTTTAAAAATTAACAGACAAGATAAATTCTACAGCATTAGTCTCAGACAATAGTTTTCTGAGAACTGTACCCAAAACAATACAGGGAAAGAAGACAAAAACACAAAATATATACATATACACATAGACACACACTAGATGGAGAGAAACCAATGTAAGCTAAGAGGGGTTACAGAAACCAGGAATAAAATGTCAAGGAGAAAAGTCTCAAAGACATATCTAGAAAATTTCCAGAACTGAAGAAAGTCAAAGGCCTCACATTCAAAGTATATTCCAAATATCCACTCCAAAAAAATAAACCCATACCTAGGCATATCACAACGAAATTGTGATTAAGAGAAAACCTTAAAAGACACAGGAGATGAAAGAAAAAAACAGGATACCTTACCAACGAAACCAATTATAACAAAGACAAGTTTCTCACTGTCAATAATAAAAGAATAGTATCTTCAAAGCACTGAGGAAAAATAACTGTTAACCAGAATTCTATATCCAGTTAAACCGCATTCAAAAGTGAAGGTAAGATAAAGTTAATTTGAGACAAACAGTAAGTCGGCCTCCCAGAGATCCTCACGAAAAGAAACTCTAAACAACATGCTTCTGCAAAGTAAAGTCGACCCAGAGCAGTCTCAATGTGGTATCTATTAGACACCTCAAACTCAACATACCCTAGACTAAACTGATGGCCTTCCTCTAAAAATCTACTCCGCCCACCGTCTTCCCTATGGTAGCATATGACAGATACATCTTAGGCCAAAAATTTTGGGATTATCGTTTCTCTCAAATACCAGATCCAACCAAGTCAATACACCTGTCTATTCTACCTTCGAATTACATCCAGATTCAGATAACTGTTTACTATCTCCACCACTCTTTAAGCCATCATCATCTCTTTCCAGAATTACAATAATATTATAACCTCTTAACTGCTCTCTCTGCTTTTACTATTATAGTCTATTCTCAACACAGCAAAGTAATCCTTTTTTTTTTTTAAGATTTTTATCTTTTTATTTAACAGAGAGTACAAGCAGGGGAGCAGCACAGAGAGGGAGATGTAGGCTCCCCACAGAGCAGGGAGCCTGATGTGGGGCTCAATCCCAGGACCCTGGGATCAAGACCTGAGCCAAAGGCAGACCCTTAACCACTTAACTGACTGAACCACCCAGGCACCCCTAAAGTAATCCTTTGAAAAGGCCAGATCATAATACTCCTTTGTTCACAAACGCTCCAGTGCTCCCTGCCTTAATCAGAATGAAAACCAAAATCTTTACTACATCTTATAGTATCTAGCCCTCATTACCTCTCTGATCTTATCTTCTACAACTCTGTTCCTTATTCCACTCTGGTCACAAATGGTTTACCTCCTATTCATTAAATACCCTAAGTCCACGTCTCTCAGGACCTTGGCACCTGGCCTTCTCTCTACCTGGAACAGTCTTCCTCCAGCAATACAAGTGTTGATTAAAGTGTTCGCTGTAGGGGCGCCTGGGTGGCCCAGTTGGTTGGGCGACTGCCTTCGGCTCAGGTCATGATCCCGGAGACCCGGGATCGAGTCCCACATCGGGCTCCCTGCTGGGCGGGAAGCCTGCTTCTCCCTCTCTCACTCCCCCTGCTTGTGTTCCCTCTCTCGCTGTGTTTCTGTCAAATAAATAAATAAAATTTAAAAAAAAGTGTTTGCTGTACTTATCAATATGTTCAAATCTTTAATGACAGTTTTTTTTTAAATTAGGTTGAAAAAAAGGGAAATTAAATAATTTCCCCAACATTATAAAGCTTGTGAATGACAGAGGGTGAATAGTAAAAAGGCATTATTTAAAGGTGCTTGTCTTAGATTCTGTTCCACATCTCGCCCAATCTGCTCAGGACAGATATACTATCAGCGCTTTATTTTTGCTTCCGTGGATTTCATTCATTCACTTAGAAAAAAGATCTACTAACTATCTAGTAGTTTGCTTGGCACTATACTGTACCTTAGGGAAGGGAGAATAGAATAAAAATTCCAAATTACACATAATTCAGAAAGCATGTTTCTATGGCTTGGGAATGTATTACCCCAGAGTGTACTGGTTTTAAGAAATGTACCTTCCTAATCATTTTATCCAGGTTATCCTCAAATTGATTTTAATCCCTGAACATAAACCAGGGTAGGAGGCTGGAGTAGCTTTTAAACAAACTGAGCGATATGGATGTAACGCTAGTTGGAGAATTAAAACATCCCACAGGAAAGCCACTCAGCGGATAACTATCTACTTGTAACTGACTTGATGTGAACTGTGTCTCACTTATTCTGGAAGTATTCCAATTCCCTTGGCCAACTGGGAACATTTACGACTGTTAATAAACTTTCCTACATTAACTGAATGACTCACCACTGGCCTAAAGAAATTACTTCGCCTGCAAACACAAAGCAACTAATTTCACATTTTATTTTCTTCTATTTATTTATTTACTTGACACAGAGAGAGAGAGAGCACAAGCAGGGGGAACAGCAGGTAGAGGGAGAGGAAGAAGCATGCTCCTAGCTGAGCAGGGAGACTGATGTGGGGCTCAATCCCAGGATCCCAGAACCATGACCTGAGCTGAAGGCAGACACTTAACCACTGAGTCACCCAGGTGCCCTAATTTCACATTTTAAATGCAAAGTACATTTAAATCCAATATACAAAACACAATTCCCAGAAAATTATCAAAACTCTCAATTGCCAGGAAACTATGTGTAACCCAACTGAGTAAAGATTAAGCCTTTGACAATATCTTCATTTCCCAAGTAACAGTTTATTTACCAAGCTGTTATCACAAGAAGGAAGAAAATCATTTTCTTTTCCCATAAACACCAACTTTCATTCTGCCAGGTGTAGAGCAACTCCAAATGAAAATTCATTCAATTAAATAAGGTACTGGCTTGAGAAAAATGAGTAGCAATGAAAATAAAGCTATTTATTCGCTGACTGTTAACCAACTTTTATCCTACCGCATTCCTTATTTTACTTTCCTTATTTTTCGTTTGCTAATAATTTCAGTAATTCGGAATAATGCGAAGAAAAAAAAAAAAAAAAGAATCTGTTTTGAGGGTCAGAACCAGAATTTGTCCCCAACCTGAAACCAAAACCAATGATGCGTGTTTACTCAAGCTCAACATCAGTCATCACATCTGAGTGAAAACAGCTATGAATGATAATTTCAAAAAATAACACTCTGAGCCTGGCTATTGAGAATAGCACAGATGGAACCCTAAAACGGCATATCACATCAGAGTAAATGACACACAAGCAACCAAAGGGAAAATAATTGGTACTGGTCTGATATCCAAAATTCCTTCATACAGATGAAAACAGAAGCAACTGAAAAACATGTACCTAGTTACATTAAAACCAACAAACAAGCAAATAAAGTGTGGGAAAGTAGAAGAAAACAATTTAATAATTTAAGAATGATCTCTAGGGCGCCCGGGTAGGGCTCAGTGGATAAAGCCTCTGCCTTCGGCTCAGGTCATGATCCCAGAGCTCTGGGATCGAGTCCCGCCTCGGGCTCCCTGCTCAGCGGGAAGCCTGCTTCCTCCTCTCCCACACCCCTGCTTGTGTTTCCTCTCTCGCTACCTACTCTCTGTCAAATAAATAAATAAAATCTTTAAAAAACAAAAACAAAAAAACCAGCACTGGATTCTAGTGCCAGCTCAGTTACTAACTAGTTGTGTGGCTATGGACAAATCATTTCATTTCTTTGTGCCTAAGAATGAAAATAAAATAATTAACAAAATTGCTTTGAAACTGAATGAGACATTACCCGAAATTACATAAGTACCCAAAGCTCCTGATAAGAATGTCCCCCAAAACACTGAGCCCATCATGGCCTTAATCCTTTTGTTCAGGTCCTCACATGCCCCTCTTAGTTCTACAGAGTTAAATGTTTCCAATTCAGATCCTAGTAATTTTCTCTAGGTTCCCACAACTCTCTGACCTATCACATCAGACTCTCAATGGTCAAACAAAGCGTTTCTAACACAGCATCTGGCACAGAAGAGATGTTCAAGAAATCTTTTATTGAATGATTAGACAAGGACCACTAGTACGGGTGACAGGAGCTGTACATTAGCTGTGCTCTCGGTTAATTGGAAAAAATACAGATAATTGGGAAAAAATGAAACCAAAACAATGGGTGTAGAAAAGGAGAGCTGGAGCTTTAAGGCTTCTCAATGGTGAAGCCACTGTGCCTAAAAAAACACAATAGCCTAATCTAGAGCTCTGACTACTCAATGAACTTTCTGTCTCCTCCCCAGCAAGGAAAGATTACTTTATAAGGAAGTGATTTCAAAACTCCTCTGAGTTGCTGGTCCTTATGATAATAAAGGAATTGAGAGGTAAAAATGGAACCAAGCAAGGCTCCTGAGAACAATGGAACCACTCTGGTTGTTTGTTTTGGTTCCTCATCACACCATCCAGAGGTCAGCAAGGAAAAGGGAAAGGTTCCTGAGTGAAGCAGTCCTTGGTTCCCAGTGCCAGCTCTGTGCAATCACCAACCACGACCATGGGGAATTCCAGTCCTGTTTGTGCTACCAAGGGCCTCTCCACTAAAAGGGCAGACATCCTCCTTGTCTGAAGGACTGTTTGTTTTCTTTCCCTCCCATGTTAACTTAATACAAAACACATAGTGTCTTGGGTCTCCGAGTACGTCATACAAATTATAACTTTCTTACAAGGGATTCAAGGTTCTTCATAAGAAACTCTCACTAAAAGTTATTAATCCACAAAATACTCCTAAGAGATGGCTTATCAGTTCCAAAGGAAGTTTACTAAAAATGATCCATCTTCCATGCCCCCCAAACCCAGATCTTCTCAGTCAGAGACTAGAAAGCAGCGGTGTACAATGAGGGGGAGGCTCAGGGCTGAAGGAGGCCTGAGAAAGCTGAATCTGCTCACTTCCTCAGGGACACTGTAGCCCCCAAAGAGGTTAAATGGCTTTCCTCTTGTCAGCAAGGCTGGTAGACAGAACTCAGCTCTAATTCGTACCTCGGTTTCCTTTCCTCTGAACACTGAGGGAGGTGGGGGTTGAGAGTGTGGAGTGGGAGGAATTAGACCATTCTGATTCCCATGTTCAACAGCCTCAAAAAAAAAAAAAAAGGCTGACTCGGGTAGGGGTGTTTTTTGGTTTTTGTTTTTCTGTGTTAAGTGCTACAGCTTGAATCTACTAAAAGTAACAGAAATAAACAGGGCAGACCATCACTGTTGTTTAGGCCTTGTCTTGAGCAAATCACTGGAGCAAATTATTGTTCCATAAGCAGATTAGCCCACTTTCAATCCACAAAGCTATCTCACTCATAGTGGATAAGTATTCTAAGATAAGCAAAAAACCCGCAGACTGAAATCAAATTACATATGTTGTATACCCAACTAATTGGTCATTAGATTATTTTGTGCCAGTAAATCAGGTTCCCTGACTACAAAGTGGTTTTCCAATGGTTTCATCCATCCACCTAAGTATGGCAACACAGAGCTATTTTTTGTTGAGTTCTGATTAGTTTTATTACTATTGTCAATCGAGAAATGTTATCTTCATTTCCTCAAACTCTTTCAGTATGGTTACTTTTCCTAACTTAGAGATTTCCCAATCTCCAATTATTTCATAAGCTACAGTCTCAACTCCATTCATTCTCTGGTCAAGTATTCTGTTTATTATTTCAAGGTTCATGTTGATTATTTCAATTAAACTAAACAGTGACAGATGTGCGTGAAAGCTGTGTGCCTGTGCATGCACATTTTAAAAAGGTAACATAATCCCTGAAGCATGGGGAAATTTTAAGCCTGAAAAATGATTTGCCCAAATGAGAGCCAGTGAGAAGGGTATATATCAATAGAAGTCATCTTAAACCTCCCTCCCCACCACAAAATACTGCTGAGGTTTACTGCAGGCTAAAACATCACGGGGCTGTTTTGAAGCCTGAGCTGCAGGCTCAGGCAGTAACAACAATGACCAAATCTAAATTGAATTATCAATAAGAAGGCCACAGGGAAAGGGCAAGATACAGTGGATTTAAAAATGTGGTTAGAAAGGCAGATTAGATTGTCAGTTCTCTCAGTGTTTAATATAACCATTCCCTGTGATCAAGGAGAAAAATTAATACTGAAAACTTTGGGACTTTACTAACAGAACTGAGATAGAGGTTACTCACTGAGGACAAGGGTCCTCTGTTACTATGTCTAAATGACTCAGTGTTACTATTCAAAGTTCCAGAAGGAAGGTAGGTAATATCTGACTCAAATATGGAGTGGGCTTAAATATAAAAATTTAGGGACGAAAAACCAAAGACACCAAGATTTAGAATTTAAATCTTGAAACATCCTACATTTCCACAGATCCTTTCAATCTGCTACAGAAATGGGAAATTTAAAGGATTTCCTCTCTGTATAAAGGAAAAAATATGGCTTCCCAGAGTAGATTATCATTTGGTTACTCTTTATTTATTAAACTTTTAAATAAAATTCATAGGACACTCAGAAATAAAAGTGTCTTATTAGACACATTTGCCAAAGCAGATGTTAATAAAGGTTTAGACAAGTATTTTATTTCATTAAGAGCTGAATTGACTTTTCCCCCGAATCTCATATATTACATTACACACTTATTTCTTGCTCAATCACACATTCTTTAGAGACTTGGTCTTTCATTCTCCAATAGAGGAAATTATTTTTTCATTATTATAATTCAGTTGTTCATAAGAAGTCTATTGAATTTAAATTGTAGTAGCTATAATTAACAGATGAAAGTTTAAATACATATTAAAATTACTTCTGCCTATCATCATTGTTGACGTCCATGTGTTAGCACTAGCATTTTATGACAAAAACTAATAAATGTCAGCAATTCATTTTTTCAGGCCAATAACTGAAAATGACTCTAACTATTGCAAACAATAGTTGTAGGTTAAGCTGTATCTCAAAAAGCAGAACAATTCAAATAGATGCAGACTAAGACAATATTAAGTATTCACGAACCTCCCTTCTACATAGAATTGTAGTCGGCAGTTTAGTCCCCTTATAGTTAAGATTAATTCATGGTTGTAAAAATGAAAGCTAGAGTCTCTGGCCTAACACCCTACTTTAAGATTCTGTTCCTCTTCACTGAAGAACAATTTAAGATACTAAGGTCATAAAGGGTAAATAAACAAATATAAATTTCATCAGAAACTTGAGTTCAGAGTTATGACTTAAATGTACCTAACCACTTCAATCAAATGCTTAGACATGCACTTGTGTTTTTTTAAAGAGTATGCATGTTTCACCAAATTCTAAATAAAAAGCACCATATAGGAAAATCATATTTTAGAAAACCAACTCAACATACTATATGTATATGTAAGTGTTGCTTTCAAAAAATTCCCAGAAAAAATAATACCATCTCCCATTCCTGTTTATTATTAAACAATTGTTTAATAGCAAAGTCAGTTTACATTTGAAGACATTTTGAATAATCTTATTAAAAACCAATTCAAACAATGTGGCTCATGTTTAACTCTTCAGTTATTTACCCATTAATTTCTTTAAGTGCTTCCTTCCCTAACGCAGCTGTAGTTCAAGAGGTAGCCAGCAGTTGGCCTCCATTTCAGTGGATTTTCATGAAAGCCCAGATTTCTTTCTGCAAGCTTTTTAAAAGTTGTATGAAAAATAACTTTTTCATAACTTAAGAGTCTATAAAAAGCTTTCAAAAGGATCCAAAAGAAACACATTTTCTTTTAAAAATAAAAACCAAACAAAAGGAAACCACACACATTGTAAAGATGTTCTGTGCAAAACATTCTGTTCAGCAGACCTGAAAAGTCTCCAAAGGGACCAAGAACCATTCAGTTTGGAAGCAACAGTTGAGAACTCATAACAGGTTGGTTAAAAGCCGAGATTTTTAAAGCAGATTAGGAGTGGCTGAGATACCAGGCATGGGCCTTACCTAGTTTCCCTGTTCCATTTACTTGGAATGCCTTCAACTGTACCATTCAACCACCCCGTACAGCCGTTCAAAAGCCTCTGTCCTCGGTCCTCTGCAATCCTACTAACTACGATGGTTATGATGACAACTCCTAAACCTACATCTGTTTCTGTTATAGCTCCCAAACTTAATCCCCTATCTCCAAGTTCTGACTTACATATTTCCACCAGGATATGCCATCATCATCTCACATACAAAATAGATTTATTCATTTTTATCAAACTAATTCCCTCTTTCAGTTTCCCTGCCTGGTAACATTAATCCCACTGTTCTGGTCAGCAAGAATTAAACCACAGGAGTAATCGTAGACTCCCTGGTGCCCTCCATCGCTCACATTCAGTTGGTTCATGTGGCAGACTGCATTTTTCAAAGATGGTCACCACAGTATCTCCCAACCCACATGTACTTCTACAGCATGATCTTGCCCCTTCATCATCAAATACATAATGGAGTCTAATTCCTCTCTCCTTGAATCTGGACTAGCCTTAAGGCTCACTTATAACCAGAAGAATGTGACTGAAGCAATACTATGAGACTTCAGAGACTAGGTCAGAAAAGACCATGAGGAAAGAAGAGAGGGATGGAGCGAGGGAGGGAGGGAGGGAGAGAAGGTGGAAGGGAGGGAAAAAAGACTTGAAGCTCCGGCCTGGTTCTCTCGGAACTCTTTCTGGCGGAAGTCAGCTGCTATACATGAATGTCAACTACCTTAATACTCCTATGCTAAGAGACAACATGTAGTCCCAACCTGGCCCAATCTTTGAGCTATCCCTCCAAGTTGTCATAATATGAATAAAGCTTTCCTGGATCCTCTTGACCAGTTCATCATCAGTCCGCTCAATGCTACCAACTGTACTTAGGAAACACACTGAGAAGAATCACTTGCCCTAATTATCAACATATAAAACCATGAAATACATTATCTAAATATATTATGTAAATATAATAAAATCCACAGCTTCCTTCTAAGCATTAATATGTCATAAGTAGAGTTGTTACTATGTGGGGCTGAATGTTAACTGACATACCACTTCTTTCCTTCCTCCATTCCCAGGGCCCCCAACAGAGGAAGACGCTCTCTGCTGATCTTAATCTAGATCATTATAAGTGGTTCCAGACCCTCCTCACTGTAATCTACCATTACAATCTATCTAACCCAATAGTTCCAACCTGAAAACTACTTTTGCATACCAACACTACAATCAACACCAATTCGGTTGATGATTGTAGAAAGTTTTGTAATGCAAACTTGATTATACAACAACAGCCAGAGATCTGTCAATAGAGCAAATATTCTTTTCCTTACTTTAGGGAGATGAGATCAGAGCTAAGGAGATTAACTTTTGTACAATTTCACTGTCAATAAATGGAGTGGATATAAACAGAATTAAGAGGCTTTGTCAAAGTTCACTGCTATTTCTCTATTCTATAATGCATCCTACCATCTATTTCAGGTCAAAAATGTTCAATACCTTTCTCCATCCCCACTACAGCAAACCTACTTCCTAAATATCCTTAATTTGGTCTCAATATATCCACTTGTTTGGCATTGCCTACTAACACCACCACCACCACTACCACCATCATCCTTACCCCCATCACCAACACCAACATCACCATCACCACCACACCATCACCACCACCACCACCATCACCACCACCACCACCATCACCACCACCACCACCACCACCACCACCACCATAACCACCACCAACACCACCATCCCCACCACCACTACAATAAAGATGACTTATTTACTCACCTAACAAAGCTATGCTGATTCTAGCCTCTGAACATCTACTCACAAAGTGTCCTCCTTTCTCCTGATATCTCCTTAAACCTTGCTCATTTATTAGCATAAAAGCCACCTCTTCTCCATTAAGTCCTACCAGTCTGTCTCTGTTGCGTTCTCTCCCTTATTCCTACAGAATTTATAAATTTCACCCAAAATTTGACAATTACATTGGAGTGTTTATCTTGCTCCAGTGTGTTGTTTCACTTACCAGACTGGTATTCCTTCAGCTAACACACATCCATACGTACAGCGATGTTGAGTGCTTACACCCGTGTCTATTCTGACCAGTCAGTACTCATGATATACCATCTGTTAAATATTTTGAATTTCATCCCTGCTTATTTCCTACACTAAACTATAAGCTCTTTAAGAACAGGAGCCTTGTCTTATAAAGAAGCACTATATCCTCCAAACCAAAAACAATACTAAGCACACAGCTAATGTTCAATATATATTTGATAACTAATTTGAAGGGAGTAAAGTGTGTTGTGTTATGAGAAAAAATATCCCTAAGTCATGTCTACACTGGAAAGAGAGAGTTGAAAAGATAATAAAATATTTTCAAGATCAGCATTTTAATGTCAGGGACGTTTTATAATGTATCATTTAAAGATATTCTGTGCAGCCAATAACTGCAAAATGTTCTGTAAATGTTTTTACCAGGAGTGTGAAAAAAATGTTTCAAAAATATTCAAGGAGTAGATGTCTTACCAGCCCAAAATAAAATGTTTGCTGAGGCTACAAGACTGGCAGAACTCTGCTTCATTTCAAAAAGTTTCCAGGCAATGGAAATGTTTTCCTGGAAAATACTACCTTTTATTTAGAGAACACTTGCCATGAACACTTAGTCATTAAGTAATTTAAGGTTTCCTTACAAGCTCTTTGGAGGAAATCTATTATATGAATGAATGAAATTATCAGCACCTATAATGTCAAAAAAACACATCTGGCTAAATATACGAAGTCTACCTAAATAGTTTTCCAGGTAAGGGAAAAAAATCTTCGATACTTTTTGGTCTATTTACTGTTCTTTTAAAACTTCTGTAAGATAAAATTATGAAGAAAAACACAAAATCCTCAACTGTTTGTCTGTAATGTACACAAATACAAAAAAAAAAATGGAAGGCTTATTTTATTCCAAATGCCAAGTAATTTTCAAACAGACAAAACAGTCATTTCATTCAATGAAAAGAAATGGTAACTCCAAAGCTATTTTTTGCACAATCTTTGAGTTTGCTTCAAATCACCTTTCAATGGGAGAACAACTTGATTTGGACATTTCACTCAATCATCCGCAGTAAATCATACAATGAAACCTAAGAAAACAATTTCTTCCAAGAGTTCGAAGCCAACTAATTCTTATTCTTTTAAACATCAAAAGGCACAAGTAAATTTTACTTCGAACACAGGGTTTGTACACAAAAGGGTATTTGTTTTGTTTACCTGTTTAGTATTTCAGTAAGTTTCACAAAGCCAGTGTAAGCCAATTCAAATGCTCCTCTGTGCCTGGACTGTAAGAGGTGATGTTTAAAGTAATCTCCTACTTCTTTTACCTTTAAAACAAAATAAAAAATAAATGTGTGATTAATGCTTACATACATTTACAGATACACGTATGTCAGTATATCACTGAGAACTCAGAATTAGATTGTTACCCATTTAGCACTGACTTTGTGACAGGCAGTATTTTAAGTGTTTTTATAATATCACATTTAATCCTCAAAGCAATTCCAGGAAATAAGTACTATTACCATCTCTACTTTCCAATAGGGCCTCCAGAGAGGCCAAGTAACTTATTCAAGGTCACACAGCAAGTACTAGCGCCAGTAGATAAACGCAGTCTGGCGCCAGTGGATGTCTTGAACTGCTACACTGGAACTGCCTCCCTACGCCAGCTCATGTCACTCAACACCAACAGCAATCTCAGAAGGTGACAAGCCTCACACACCTAGGCCTGGGTGAAATAATTACCTTTTCCTGTTTAAAAAAGAAGAAAAGCTTTTTCTACTGTGGTTAAAATATACATATCATAAAATTTATCATTTTTTTTAATTTTTTTTTAAGACTTTATTTATTTGACAGAGAGAAATACAGCCAGAGAGGGAACATAAGCAGGGGAGCGAGAGAGGGAAAAGCAGGCTTCCCGCCAAGCAGGGAGCCCGATGTGGAGCTCAATCCCGGGTCTCCGGGATCATGACCTGAGCCGAAGGCAGTCGCCCAACCAACTGGGCCACCCAGGCGCCCCAAAATTTATCATTTTTAAAGGTTTTAATTATTCATTTGAGAGAGATAGAGCACAAGCCAGGGACAGAAGGAGAGGGAGTAGAGAAAGGGACTCCCCACTGAGCAAGGAGCCTGATGTGGGGCTCGATCTCAGAACCCTGGGAACATGATGGGAGCTGAGGGCAGATTTTTAACCAACTGAGCCACCTAGGAGCCCCTAAAATTTACCATGTTTGGTGTGTACAGTTCTGTGGCACTCAGTGTATTCATACTGTTGTCTGACCATCAGCAATACCCATCTACATAACTTCTTCACCTTCCCAAAGTGAAACTCCAGTCCAGTAAACAATAACTCCCAATAATCACCGTTTCCAGATAAACAATTATTAACAGCAATGCAAGACTTGTGCAAAGGAAGTCCTGAAAATTGAAAACTGACAGGCGTGCACTCTGAATTAGAACCATGGAATTTTCTAGAACACTACCGAATCACTTTCCTACATGTTGCCTTTCTGCATGCAAGTTTAGACAAATAATAAATATGACTATTTTAAAGAAGGCAAGATCAACAATTCATTGATGAGGTTTTGTACAGAATTAACTAGTAAATTGGGCTAGTTGTACTTTTATACTAGGAACACTTGGTGGCTATCAACTTTAGAAAATCTACATTTTGTATAAAGCTCCAGTCCAAAGCCATAATTGGCTCTCTTGATCCAAGTCTCCCCAGTAGATCACAGTATGGTGGAAAGAAAGGCAAGCTGTCCAAGACAGCTCAGAGATGCTTATCTAAAACACCTGCTACCTCAGGGGCGCCTGGGTGGCTCAGTTGGTTGGGCAACTGCCTTCGGCTCAGGTCATGATCCCAGAGACCTGGGATCGAGTCCCACATCAGGCTCCCTGCTGGGTAGGAAGCCTGCTTCTCCCTCTCTCACTCCCCCTGCTTGTGTTCCCTCTCTGGCTGTGTTTCTCTCTGTCAAATAAATAAAGTCTTTAAAAAATAAATAAATAGGGGCGCCTGGGTGGCTCAGTTGGTTAAGCGACTGCGTTCGGCTCAGGTCATGATCCCGGAGACCCAGGATCGAGTCCCACATCGGGCTTCCTCCCACATCGGCAGGAAGCCTGCTTCTCCCTTTCTCACTCCCCCTGTTTGTGTTCCCTCTCTGGCTGTCTTTCTCTGTGTCAAAATAAATAAATAAATAAACAAACAAACAAACAAATAAATAAATAAAACAAAAAATAAAACACCTGCTACCTCAGCACATTGACTAGTTTAGTGCTCTGCACACATGACAGTTAATAAAAAGTACCAGGTGTAATTAAAGATTTGATCATGGGCAAGTTTTCTCATCTATAAACTGGGGTTAACAATACTACTTGCCTCAAAGGTTGTATATTAAAATAAGTTAATAAACCTCAAAGTTCAGAACAGGACCATAACTTAAAATCCGATTCAGTTCTGGGTTTCCAAATGGAGGAAAAATAAAGATGTACTCCATACTCAAAATATATCTGATTACAGAAAGGTAATAAGCAATACATTTAGAGAAGTAAAAATCAGATATAAAACCATAAAGAACCAGAAAAGCAGTATATAATAGGATTTTTAACATTTTAACACTTTAATACCCAAGAGTGAAAGGTCATGTTCTTCAACTAAAGTTTTGGGTAAAGATCTGATGATACTCCCAATTTTTAATTTTTAATTTTCTTAAAGATTTTATTTATTTATTTGACAGAGAGAAACACAGTGAGAGAGGGAACACAAGCAGGGAGAGTGGGAGAGGGAGAAGCAGGCTTCTGGCCGAGCAGGGAGCCCAGTGTGGGACTCGATCCCAGGACTCCAGGATCATGACCTGAGCTGAAGGCAGACGCTCACTAACCGAGACACCCAGGTATACCAGTTTTTAATATTTTTTAACAGCCACATACTACTAGCTATCAAAACCACAGTCAGGGTAAGCGTCATCATTTTCTCTCCAATATAGTAACTTTAGAGCATATTTTCACCAGAATTATCAAGCCTTTCTTCTGAATTTAACCCCCAAAATAGGTCTAAAGCTCAATAATCCTATGGAATGAGGACCAGAATAAACTCCACTTAACTAACTTGTTATGGCTATCGTTTCTATTATCAGAGAAATAAAAGATTTCTAAGAATAGGTATTTTAAGCCACAGAAAATAAAAACAGCAAGTCATAAAGATGGGGTCCAACTTCCTTAATTTTTTTTTTCTAAAATGCTACAGATAGTAAAACATACTTCAGGAAAACACAAATGTTAACTGTTAAAGTGCTTCTTTGGGAACTTAAAACGATTCACCATCTAGTTCTTAAGTAAAGATTTGATTTTCAGCTTCCTTTATCCTGTTTAAAGGAACCTAACCAAAAAGCACAGAATAAAATAAAAAACCTCAGAAGAGAGACCAGTAGATGGTCTTCTCAAGGGTGGACCTCAATTTTAGGTAATCCTGGCCTCAGGAAACAGAAGGAGGTTGTAAGGACACAAGTGAGAAGTAAACAGTTTTCCCTCACTTCATTTTGAACATAATCTCCCAACAAACTCACCTAGGTAATACTAGGAATTTTTGCCTTTGAGGAGAGTATGCAATGTCTGCTAATCAGACAGTAAATATTTCTTTAACACCCAGCCAAATGCTTAGCAGTTTAGTGCTAGGGGAGACAGGGAGAACAAAACATCTGTCGTCAACAAGCTTTCAGTGCGGACAAAACCAATATGCTGAATGTACCCACCATCAGACGCCTAACAGCTCCAAGAAATGAAAGATCCTTCTGCCCTGAAATAAAGTATAACAAGAAGCTTCATGTTTAGACCTTGAACTGGATATACTTGGGGGAACCAAAATGGGAGAGGGTAAGGAACATGGAAAGAGGCTGGGTGGCTAGAAGGAATGAATAATCATTTATTAAGTCCCTGCTACTGCCCAGATACTTTACTGGATCTTTCTATATGAATGAACACAGAATATATAAGGGAAGGTTAGCATACGTGGCTGAATGGCCTTAAGGTTTCATACTAGAAAACAATGGAAGGTAGGGCTGCAAGTTGGACACAGACTTCATTACAAAGGGTAGGAGGAGTCAGCAGGGCAGTGTGGTCTACCAGCTGGATAGGGAAAAGGGCCACACTGACACCTCCCATTGGATAATAAAGCTACAAGCAACAAATTTGACCCAAAAAACTTAGAATATTAATGACAACACTCAGAATCAGAAATAGAATATTTTAAACTTATTTTTAAAATGCAAAAGTCCCCTGAAAGCTCTGGCCCAACTGTCCTTCTTATTAGATGTTACTAAGGTCCTATCTAAAGGTCGCAAAAACATGGATGACTTCTTCACAAAGTATTTTCTTAATGAATAGTATATATCTATATATCTCAAGACTTTTTAAAGGGAATTAACGTAAAAAGGCAAAAGGGGGGGGCACTGATTTCTAGTCTTAAAATTAAATTCCAGTCACTAACTTTTTAAATTGAGCAGATCCTGGTTCTAAATTTTCATAAAACCCATTTCTACAGGCCAATTAACATGCTTTCTGCATTTACAGGATATAAATTTCCACAGGGGAAAACAGCTACATGCCATGTCTTTAGGCATCTACAATTCACTAGTGGACAAATTAGGGGCACTAAATGCTCATCTAGAGCCTAAAACCCACAAAGGGCAAATTTAAATACAGTTTTTTAAAAACCTGTCCTTTATCTATAAAGAGAAATACAGCTGAAAAATCAAGGCTAATTCCACTCATTACAAAGTAAATAAACCAAAGAGGATTTAAGTATTGATGGAATGTTTCTACAAAAAGCCTATGCGGTGTTTAAGCTGTGACCCCCTGGAGCTGGAACCCTACTCAGCCTCCTTACCCACAGAAGCTAATTAAGCCAGTTCCTTCAGCTGTGAAATGGGACTAAAACTAGAACCCACTTCAAAGGATTATTCTGAGAAATAAGTCAGATTACACATATTAGCATTCAGCAGAGCACCTGGCAGACTGGCAAACAGTACATGTCTGTTTCTGTTTTTATTTTGTATCATCAAGTAGTGACACTTAAGCCTTTACTTTTAAGTTAGACTTTAGGACACAGCTACTTCTTATATCCTTAGGAATATCATTAATTCCACTTCGGTTAAATGGAACAGTTTATAAAAGTTTAGAGGACAGCAAGATAATTAATGTTTCAAACTGTACATTCTCTACCATAAGGATTTCTTACTAACAGTGGGGATTCTTCAAAGCCCAAACATTGCTCCCCTATTCAATAACAACAAAGATAATCGTTTTCTGGTATTTAGGGGCACCTCGGTGGCCCAGTTGGTTAAGGGTCTGTCTTTAGCTCAGGTCACAATCTTGAGGTCCTGGGATCAAGCCCCACCATCAGGCTCCCTGCTCAGTGGGGAGTCTGCTTCTCCCTCGCTCTCCCCCAACCCCCTCCGACTCATGCATGTGCACATGCGCACACACACACACACTCTCTCTTTCTCAAGTAAATAAAATTTTTTAAAAAGATAGTTTTCTGAAAAAAAAAAAGAAAGATAGTTTTCGGGCATTTAGACATCTTACCAGCAGTTTATCCTTTGCTTTCTAGCAAATTCTTAACCATATGCCATTTTAACTGGTGTCCTTCAGTCTACCTTTTTAAAATGAATTTGTCCTCTCTCCTTTATTACACTTCTAAGTCCTTCAGTCAGAAAACGCATAATACATTTACGTATGTTCCCATAACACCCATGTGGCACGGCAGTCAATAAACAGGTGACTGAAAGATATGTCTAATTCCATTTCACAGCTTAAAAATGGTAACCTGCATCCAGTACAATTCAGTGAATATTTATTCATAATTTCTATAAAAATAAACTTCAGCAAAACACAAAAGGCAATTTAAGACTTACAGGTGCTTTAATAAACATATATCCCTTGTTGTAGTCCATTACGGAAAATCTAACACAGTAACAAAAGACACTGAGAAAATGTGTAAACCCATTTATCCATGCACATCCTATAAATAACAGGATCTACAGTAGGAATTTTAAAAAAAATAGTTAATTTATAACTGTTGGTAATTATTTTTATTCAGGTGATTTCTGTGGTGATAATTACTAGGAAGGGGAAAGCAGGTATGACAAATCTACCCCAAAGCTTCTTTTTAGGAATACTAGAGGAAATATATAAATATATGAATTGATACTCCAGAAAGAGGAAATTGTTTTTAAAAAAATCAGCAGGCACTGGGTATCCAATGTCCCTTGGAGAGAGGACCAATAAAATGTATCAAGCAAAAGCTCTACATCAGCAAAACATCCAGCTTGAAACCTAGACAGCAGCCAGGAAGTTGTGAGATAAGGTTGCGCATACAGCCCACTCTTTAAGGGTCTCAACTTACAATGCTCCAAGTTGGTTTTATCTCTGCCTCTTGTACAAGGACATTATGAAAGAACCTTTCATTAGGTGATTACCTTGCAGGGGGAAAGTCAGACATGCCTCTGAATGAACACATTTTCCTCTTGCTAAAGCCGTGGAGGACACATAGCTTCCCAAGAAGTGATTTAGGGAAATGAATCATTTGCTAAAAAGCTCAGTAGCAAGTTGCCTTGCTATCCTGTTGCTCGTAAAAGTCTGGTTGGGTAGGGGAAGCAGGGAAAATTAAATTTAAAGAAAAATGAAATGAGCAGTTCAGAACAAAGGCAGCACTGTGCCGTGTCCGAATGCAGGCTGCAAAGGAGAGCTGCGTTCCCATCCCGCAACTGCCACAGACCGGCTTTGTGATCTTGGGCAAACTAGGTAACGCCCAAGGGCTTCAGTCTGCCCTAGTACAAGAGGGCTGGACTCCATCATCCCTGTGATCCTTCCAGCTCTAATAGTCTGTGAATACAGCACTGAATACCCAGTCACAAACGGGCACCAGTCCTTCTCGTTCCACGGCCAACTGTGATCTTCCAAATGCATGTGTCTGCCAGCTGGTTAGGAACCAGCCATGTGTATGCGGGGTTTCAGGGGTCACCCTTTCAACAAATGACCCTAAAACTAGGATGAGATTGAAGGCACTGGGCTACAGAAGAAATCCTCTCTATTGTCTGCATTTGAGACATCAAATTTTTTTTTTTTTAAAGATTTTATTTATTTGACAGCGAGAAACACAACGAGAGAGGGAACACAAGCAGGGGGAGTGAGAGAGGGAGAAGCAGGCTTCCCACCGAGCAGGGAGCCCGATGTGGGACTCGATCCCGGGTCTCCGGGATCATGACCTGAGCCGAAGGCAGTCGCCCAACCAACTGAGCCACCTAGGCGTCCCGAGACATCAAATTTTAAATTAGAGTAGAATCATCCTGCTTTCTCAAGATTGAAGGGCAAACGGAGAATAACAGAAACACTGGGCCAAGTGTCAATATTTTAGGTTGTATGGAACGGCCTCGTTCATCCATCGAGAGAAAAGCAGAGCACCATTGTTATTATTCTAGGGAATAAGAAATCCAAGTCCCAGATTGTCTCCCAAAGTGACCCCTGCCTACAAGTCACTTTGCTGCCTCTGTGCATGTCTGTTATGGTCACCCTCACCTAAGTTATTGACTCTTAAATTCTTAGTTTGGCTGCTAAGATGCACAAAAGATGTCATGCTGTAATGGCGACTGTGCCCTTGGAAGGAAGGTGGACCTCAGGCATGGCCCAGCCACTCTGATGCAAATTATCTTCTTCTCTATCATGTACAGATTTTTAACGCTCAAAAGTTTTAAGTACATGGTTGTATTTTTAATTTAGAAGAATTTCATGGAGTAGAATTTTATGTTTAAAAAAGTAGGAACCCTCTAGCAATAAGAATGATGCTAATTTCTTGATGACTTTGATTTTCATTGACTAAATGTCCCTAAACCGAGGTATTTCTTCTAATTAAAGACACCAGAACCAAGAATAGGCTTCTACAGGTGGCAGGGTTTCAAGGTTGGAACAGCATTATCCTGGACATTCTTGATTGCACGTTCAGTAGTTAATTTCTTCTCAAACCAAAAATGTGATGTTATCACGTGAACGAGGACATGAACAACGACTGAATCTCAGTAGAATAGAAATTAATAGTTTACAGAAAAACAAGACTTTTGTATTCATGAAAATAGTCATTAGAAGAGTTTTTGGCTTTATAAGAGTCGTTCTGCTATTGTTGCTGTTGGTTTGGAGGGGAGTGGTTCTTTTACAAACATCTCTTTTATTTTCTATAAATTCTCAATTCCAATATGGTTCTCCCACATAAATTAAACTCAAAAGATTTGGGTGCTATAGAAAAGATCTCAAGGGCAGATGGTTTTCACAGGAAGCTTTCAGGTCTTTCTCAACTACAGTAAAAGCAAAATCTGTTTCTCTGAATTTTTTTTCAAACACTATCCAACAAATCCCCCAAAACTAGGTGTTTTAACTTCCTTGAAAAGAGGCGATGACCAATGAAGAGACTCTAGCACATGTTTACTTCTTAGTAAGACAGTGAACATCAGTGAAGTAATCATTAATCATTGCTGGATTCCTCCGCAAAGAGGTTGGCATTGGCACTCCAGCTGGTCACCAGCAATGACTGCAAGTCACTCTAGAGCACTGACGCCTATTTGATTTGGAAGAGAATAAGGAACACAATGATGCTGGCAATGTACCGTTCCCCTCGGCCGGTCTCCATCCCAGCGCCTTGCAACATCACAGGCCCAGCTGTTAACCAGATGCAAGCACATGGCCACAGAGTGTGAGAATAAAAATATTAGCATTATTTCCATGGAACTTGTCACATGGTTAGTATAGAAATAATCAGCATTTAGCGTACTACAATATTTGTTTTCTTCTTAAATGTTGTAACACCCTAGGGGAAAAAATTATCTTTATTTGAAAAAGGTTAAAAATGAAAGTACGTGTTCTATATCTTTGCTGGAAAGTGGTGGGAAACAGATTTGTTGAAACCATATGGAAAGGAAGAGGGAATCAATTAAAAACAGAAATCTAATAAATCTAAAATATTTCCAAATGAAATGCTTGTGGTAAGCTAATTTCTTGTAAACACTACACTCAAGTCACTTGAACAGTCCCAGATGGTGAACTGACTTTGTGGTCTTAAAATAAAAGTCAGCCAAAAAACCAAAGTGACTACAACTTTATTATCAATGTAGTGGGAAACAAGAGATCCATAATCAACCAATATATTACTTTTTTTTTCTTCATGAAATTTAACAGGTTTGTGGAGTTTTACTAAACAGACAATTTCATTTAAATTTATAGATGTTAAATGGAAAAATAAAAATTAAAATGACAATACTGAAGTTAGAAGGTAAAATCTACAGTTATTTCTAACTTTGAAAAATAAAATTATTTCTAAAAATGCCATAGTTTCGAAATATACTGCAAGGTCTGATTTCTGTACTACCATGAACTTCCTTCAGTTGACATCCATGTGATTTTACTCAAGAAAAATTCAAAACTCATCTTTTTTTAAGTTGAGTTATATGACCATAAATTATACCAGGTGGAATAAACATCTACCCTACCTGCTCCACCGTCAATAATCCACTGGAAGATTCTGGCGCGGACTGCATGGGGAGAAGCTGGCACAGTGTGCCTAAAAGTAAAGCAACTTCCTTCATACTTCGCCAACAACATACCAGCACCATCTGAGCAGTTACATCACATGTTTTTCTTTCTTTACCTTAACAAAAAAAAAAAAGAAAAATTGATTGCAACACTAGACACTTTATTACTCACATCCCAGGTTTCTTAGAATAAGACTATTCATCATTTCCTCAAGAACAGTCTGCTTGAACAAACCAATTGTTATGTTTATTCATAATAAAACAACTAACATTTGTTGAGCATATGCTCTAAGAATTATGCTAAGTATTTTTTAATATACTGCTTTCAAAATAAATTATTTTACTTCATTTTTTAAAGGTTTTATTTATTTATTTGACAGAGAGGGAGAGAGACAGAACAAGCAGGGAGAGTGGAAGAGAGAGAAGCAGGCTCCCTGCTGAGCAGGGAGCCCGATACGGAACTCGATCCCAGCACCCTGAGGATCATGACCTGAGACAAAGGCAGTCGCCCAACCAACTGAGCCACCCAGGTGGCCCTCAAAATAAATTTAAAAATAAAACACAGTATCATCTCAAAAATTAAGTCTAGAGGTGCCGGGCTGGCTCAGTTGTTAAGCGTCTGCCTTCAGCTCAGGTCATGATCCTGGAGTCCTGGGATCAAGTCCTGCATCGGGTTCCCTGGTGGGTGGGAAGCCTGCTTCTCCCTCTCTCACTCTCCCTGCTTATGTTCCCTCCCTAGCTGTTTTTCTCTCTGTTAAATAAATAAATATATTTTTTAAAAAAATTAAGTCTAACTTTCAGATATTATTGAAACAAATTCCTTCTGCCTCTCAGTCCTCCATAAATTCTGACTACAATAAATATAGTTCATTATTCATCTTGGTGAGGGTAGCTGTTATATCAGTAAAGGGGCAGGATAAAACTTCAAAAATCAAAGGAAAATAAAATTCTCTTTCAAAATATATTTAAATTCCATAGCAAATAAACACCAATTATGCTTGTTTTCTTTTTCTAGCTTTTAGAATATTTTAGTGTTCACATTAAAAAAAAAATCCAAGGCAAGTTAAAAAAGCAACCCATTTGTGTTTTTTAAAAGTCCACTAAACTAAAAGAGTAAATGGAGCACCTGGGTGGCTCAGTGGGTTAAAGCCTCTGCCTTCGGCTCAGGTCATGATCTCAGGGTCCTAGGATCAAGGCCCGCATCGGGCTCTCTGCTCAGCAGGGAGCCTGCTTCTTCCTCTCTCTCTCTCTGTCTGCCTCTCTGCCTACTTGTGATTTCTCTCTCTGTCAAATAAATAAATGAAATGTTTAAAAAAAAAAGCTTATAAAAGTTTTTAAAAAATAAATAAAAAATAAAATAAAAAATAAAAGAGTAAAAATACAAACACATCAGTGTACAGAATAGATCTAGAAGCACATATACTCAAAAGAGAAGTGGGATGGGGAGTCAATGAAGAACTTTAATTTCATTTTTTGTTCTTTTTTTTAAGATAAAATGTAAACACTGAATTGAAATATTAACTATGGCTTTAAGTTGTTTTTAATTCAAATTTACCTCTGTATTGCCTGAAGCTATTACAATAAGCATATATTTAGATGTTGTGTTGTGTAATTTAAAAAAAGACAAGAGGCGGCGCCTGGGTGGCTCAGTTGGTTAGGCCACTGCCTTCAGCTCAGGTCATGGTCCCGGAGACCCGGGATCGAGCCCCACATCGGGCTTCCTGCTCGGCGGGAGGCCTGCTTCTCCCTCTCTCAATCCCCCTGCTCGTGTTCCCTCTCTGGCTGTGTTTCTCTCTGTCAAATAAATAAAATCTTTAAAAAAAAAAAAAAAAAAAAAGACAAGAAACTTTTATAAGACAATATCTCCACCTAGTGGAGAATGTAGAAAATGTATTAAGTCACTAAGCTATTCTTGCTGATGACTTTTTACAGCATTATAGAAAATGATAAAATAACAATTAATGAGAAAAGAAGCAGTAGAAAACAACTTCTGGAGGCTTGGTACAACAGAGCAGCTCACATTTCACTGAGTAATAAGGTTGATTTTCCTTCAAAGGCTGCTTGGTTGTAAGGACGCTCACTGCTGAACCATTAGGAGAAGCCCACCAAGGCCCAGACCCAAGTTGAGCACACACCACCTGCCACGCTGCCAAGACAGGCTTCCCATGGTAGCACCTTATACACTGTACTGGGGTGCACCATTTCCTGGTAAAAGTCTTCAAAATTCCCCAAAATAAATCACCGATAAGCTCAAAGACTTTATTTTCTAGAAATGTTCCGCAAACATCTGTAGCCTGATTTACTCTGTAAAAAGAACATTTCACATATGATGTCACTGAAACGCCAACTACAATATTACAATATTGACTTTTAGAAGTGCTACCTTTGATCTCTGCAGAAGCACCAATATTTGGCACACTGGCATTCAAGTCCTCCAAATCAAAGCTATCACGGTCTTTGAGTATTTTGGCTTGAGTGAAGTAATCATTGGTATCTCGTGGTTGAATCTCGCTCAGAATCGTCTGCAGGCGGCTTGCTGAATCTAAGGGAGAGAGAAGGGAATACATAAACCACAGTTTTGCAGCCCATGCAGATTTCCCTTGGGAGTATTTGCCCGTCATTCTGTAAATTTTTTTGAGAGAAAGAGAGTGGGGGGGGGGTGCGCATATGAATAGCAGCGGTGGGGGGAAAGGGGCAGAGAGAGAGGGAGAGAATCTTAAACTCCATGCTCAGCGGGGAGCCCCATACAGGGTCATGATATGACCCCAAATCAACAGTCCCACACTTAACTGACTGAGCCACCCAGGTGCCCGAAATTTTGTAGTTTTTAATACTTGATAAACAGCTCTATTAGAAGGGACTCATGGGGTAGATATTGTGAAAATTATTTCTTAAAGTCTTCATGACACTTGCATGTGCTTTTAAAATACAGCAAAACTTTTAAATTGGTTGAAAACAGGACAAAACAGCACAACAGAAACTCGCCACAGGACAAAGACCACCACCTCATTTATGCTGCTTTTCTTTCTTTTTTTTTCTTTTTATACCTTGCTTTTCTTTTTTTTTTAAATCTTTTCTTTTTGAAGATTTTATTTATTTAACAGAGAGAAACACAGCAAGAAAGGAAACACAAGCAGGGGGAGTGAGAGGGAGAAGCAGGCTTCCCGCCAAGCAGAGAGCCCGATGTGGGGCTCGATCCCAGGTCTCTGGGATCATGACCTGAGCTGAAGGCAGAGACTTAACCACTGAGCCACCCAGGTGCCCCTAGGTTGCTTTTCTTAATGTTGTCTAAGAATCTCAAATATGGTGCTCAATCATGTGAAAAAAGAAAACTAAATTTCAGGCAATTTGGTTTTAAGAGGTAAGAAACCACAACAAAAATAATCTTTAATATTGTACTGTCAACTGTACTTCAATTAAAAAAAATCTTTTGGGGCGCCTGGGTGGCTCAGTTGGTTAAGCGACTGCCTTCGGCTCAGGTCATGATCCCAGAGACTCGGGATCGAGTCCCACATCGGGCTCCCCACTCGGTGGGAAGCCTGCTTCTCCCTCTCTCACTCCCCCTGCTTGTGCTCCCTCTCTGGCAGTGTTTCCTCTCTATCAAATAAAATCTTAAAAAGAAAAAAAAAATCTTTTATAGGGGCACCTGGATGGCTCAAAGTGTTAAGCCTCTACCTTCAGCTCACGTCATGATCTCAGAGTCCTGGGACTGAGGCCCACCCTCTCTGCTCAGAAGGGAGTCCGCTTCCCTCTCTCTTTCTGCCTGCCTCTCTGCCTACCTGTGATCTCTCTCTCTCTGTATCAAATAAATAAATAAAATCTTTTTACAAAAAGATTTAAAAAAATCTTTTATAGCTCAGGAATATTATAAGAGACATCACATTTCACTTCAAAATGCATTAAGTAATATACTGCTTTCTAAGTTGATTTAAAATCCTAGTGTTATACTGAACTTCATTTTTATTCCTTAAGCACTCAATAGATTAGGAAATGTAAGCTCCATGAATGCAACACTTCATTCACTGCTGAGTCTCCAACACCTACGACAGGAACTGGGCTCATGGCAGAGGTTCAGTAACATGGGCTAAGGGAATGAACAGATGACGATGTAATGAAGAGCTAGGCAGGCTCAGATAGTTTAAAGGAAAAAAAAATAGCTAGTCACCTGAAACCAATTAACAAATCAAAGAACCGGTATTTTATATACCTATTAGATACACTTACATTTTTTTTAAGATTTTATTTGTCAGAGAGAACATGCCCAAGCGGAGGAGGGGCAGGCACAGGAAGAAACAGGCTCCCCACTGAGCAAGGAGGCCAATAAGGGACTCCATCCCAGGACACCATGATCATGACTTGAGCTGAAGGCAGATGCTCAACCAACTGAGCCACCCAGGTGTCCCTAGACACATGTACATTTTAGGTCTTCTAGGAGATACAAAGACCCAAAGGGCTATCAGGATGACTCAACCAACATCTCATGTTCACTTGTCGTTTCCATGAAAATATTGCCAAAACAAATTTTGACAACCATGAAGAAGTAACACTCACTCCAAACAAAAACCATGGAAATTTTAAAAAATAAAGGATGATCAGAATAAAAATTTTTACCCATTAATTGTTATGGCTTTCAGAGGTAACATTTTCAAAAAGTTCAGAATGCATGGTAGATGATACAGGACAGAAACGGGAATAATGGAGACAACCCAAGGTAAAAAGGAAAGGCAAAATCAAGGAAAAGTCTGTGGGCCACAGACTGTTTTCGAGACCAAAAGACAGTTTAAAACTTTTATAACAGAATTTTGGCATACGCTATAGGCCCCACCCACGATGGGTGACAAATACTCAGTATTTCTCGTCCAGAATATACTGGAACTTGCCTGATCCAAATATTAGCCTTAAGATTAGATGTTTCTTATTCCCACATATATTGTTTAAATACGAAAACTAAAACATCAAATTTTGGTAGACTACCAGCCAAAATAAATGACTGTGTCTTACTATCATGAACCATCACCAATCTTTCAGTTCATTTTTAGTAAGGAACAAAATCTAACATTTTCTATGCCAACACACAATTCCAACTTACTTTAACTGGGTGTTTATGATATGCTCAGTGTGTTTTTAGTACAAGCCTCTTGAGTGCACTCCTCAAATGCACTCACTAATTTATTTCAACACCAAATGTATACGTTTCACAGCCAATCCCTTCTGGCTTTTATGGCACAGGTATGTATACCCGCCTACAGCGTCCCACGCACTGGGTTTGGTTCCTATCCTTTCTGGAACTGCTCATTCATTGATTTATTCATGATAACAAATATTTATTGTATACCTATTTCTACCAGGCACTGCTAAGGACAACAGAGGAAAAAAACCTGATAAAATCCCTCTTAAATCGCAACAACTCCATGAAGAACACTGAAAAGGGGACAAGACTGGCCAGGTTGCAGGAGCCCAACTATTACAGGACCTGGTCTGAGGTCACTCAAGTATTTTTTTTTTTAAAGATTTTATGTATTTGACAGAGAGAAACACAGCCAGAGAGGGAACACAAGCAGAGGGAGAGAGAGAGGGAGAAGCTGGCTTCCTGCCAAGCAGGGAGCCCGATGTGGGACTCGATCCCGGGTCTCCGGGATCATGACCTGAGCTGAAGGCAGTCACTTAATCAACTGAGCCACCCAGGCGCCCCTGAGGTCACTCAAGTATTAGAAACAGATGGGGTGGGGCAGAGCACAAGGGTTAGGTAGAGTGTATGGGTAGCCGGATGAATTACATGAGTAGGAACAATTGGTGTGGATATAGTATAAAAAGAAAATGGAAGGAGCTAAGAGTAGATGGGGTGAAACCGGCTGGGAGACCACTAGAGTCATCCAAGTGAGAGAGACAAAAGCCTAGGATAAAGTAAGAGAGTGGCAGAAAAATAGAAAATAGATTTGAAAGATATTTACGGGGTAGCACTTAAAGAACATGAGGACAGGGAAGATACAAGGAACAGAAGAGAGACATCAAGCACTCCTAGGCTCCTGACTTGCACAAACAGATCTTTGTTAGGGCCATTTGCAAAGACACAGGGGTTGGGAGGGAAAAGGCAGATGAAGGTTTGTGAGCTCACCTGGGGGTATTTTGAGTATCTCCTCCTATTTTTTGTCTTAATTAAACGGCCTTTGTGTCAAATGCCCTTTGCCCATTCCTAATTCCTAATAAGCTTCTGTCTCCGACTAAACCCCACCTCTCTCTGATTTATTGCTCACTCTCCTAGCCCCAGCGGCTACCTGTTAGGCGGTGCTCTGAAATGACGTTATTAGAAAATCCAATTTACCCCAGAAGAGGAAGTACCTTGCTCATCACCTGGTTAATTTATTTGGTTATTTTTTAAGAGTTAAAGACATTACCAAAGTGGTAGAAAATATCACTAAATCATGATAAATAGCATCCTGACCTGCCTATTTAGCTTCTATATCTTCCCAAAGAAGTGATTTGGTAGGGAGAGGCGTAATGAGCAAAAAATATACGAATTCTAGCTTTTTTTCATCTGCTGACCTGAATCAGTGTCCATTGGGATAAGGCCCTCTGGGGAGGAGCTCTGAATGACTGGAGACACCACAGCAGAAAGTCTGTAAGACATCAAAAGGAGCTTCTCTACCACAGGCCTCCACTCGCTCACCAACCGCAGGCTGCTGTAATGAGGACAGTAAGGAAATTTATAGTAAAAGCAAACTTCAAAAAAAAATTTTTTTTTAAAGATTTTATTTATTTGACAGAGAGGGCACAAGTAGTCAGAGTGCAGGCAGCAGGCGGAGGGAGAAGTAGGCTCTCCGTTGAGCAGGAAGCCCTACACGGGACTTGATCCCACAACCCTGGGATCATGACCTGAGCCAAAGGCAGCCACTTATCAACTGAGCCACCCAGATGCCCCCAAAATTCAAAATTCTTAAATGGAAATTATTACATAAAAGAGGTTGAATCTATTTCAAAGTTGTGCAATTTATGAAATATTTAAGATATAAAAATATGTACACGGAGGTACATTTTAAAATATAATGTTTAATTATCTTTAAGGCAATATATTCCTTTCCCAGGACACGTTCCAATAAGGGTTTAGAGCTCAGACACATGCTCAGGAGAGAGTAGCTGTGGCTACACTTACTTTAGAGATAATCTCTGCAAAGCTCCTGTGATGCAGTGAACTCGCCCATACAGTGGAAATGATGCTGCTGCCTGAAGGAGAGAATTTTCAGCTTCAGATACTTCTTCCTCAAGATTTTCCAACAAGCATTTGATGACTAGAAAAAGCAAACAAAAAAAATTAAAGTAATGCCTGCTTAAAAACACATTTATAAATTTGTGAATAGATGAACAGTCCCCATAAAAACATCCAACTTAACTAAACTTGGTTAGAGGTTTTATTCTAAAAAAGAGATTTCTCAAAGTGATCCAGCCTGCTGTGCATTTCCAGTAAGGCAGAACTGGTTCTTTCCCTAACTTCCTGGATCTGTCTTCAGCATTCATTCTGAATCACTGCTCCTAGACATCCTCTTATCTGAGGAATCAGACCCCAGGCCCACATGCCACGGGCAACTTGAAAACTCATGGTTTTGTGTTTTTTTAAATAATGGCTTTATTGAGATATCATTCAATACCACACAATTTATATAAAGTATGTAAGTCAGTGGTTTTTAGTATATTCACAGATATAAGCAATCATAACTATGGTGAATTTTAGAACATTTTAATCCTCCCCTGCTCCAAAAACCCTTACCCATTACCAATCACTCCCCTCCCTGGACCTCACACCTTCCCCAGTCCTAAGCAAAAACTTATTTATTTTCTGTCTCTACAGATTTATCTATTCTGGACATTCATAAACAGAATCATAAAATATGTGGCTTCTTTCACTTAGCAGTGTTTTGAGAGTTCATCCAGGCTGAACCATGTACCACTATTTCATTCCTTTTTTATGGCTGAATAACAAACAATCCATTGTATGAACATACCACATTTAATTTATCCATTTATCAGTTAATGGACATGGGAGTTGTTCCCAGGTTCAAGCTATTAAGAATAATTCTGCTATGAACATTCACATACAAATTTTTGTTTGGGCATGGTTTCCATTTCTCTCTTCCTATTTGAAGTCCTAAGCCCCATATTTGAAAATAGAGTCCTCAGGAAGAAATTCGGTTTAGATGGGATTGTGAGAGTGGGACCTCCAAGACCGTCCTAGAGTCCAAATAAGAGGAAGCGAGACCACAGCTGGCTTCCCTTTCTCCATGTGAGTACAAAGCAGGAGTGCCCCCTGAAGCGGAGAGGGTTCTCACCAGGAACTGAAATTGCTCGCACCTTAATCTTGAACTTCCCAGTCTCCAAACTGTGAGAGATAAATGTTTGCTGTTTAAGCTGCCCAGGCCATGGTATCTTGCTACAGCAGCCTCAGTGTGGAACTCTAGGGTCATATGGTAATGCCATGTTTAACTTTCCAAGGAACTGCCAGACTGTTTTCCAATATAGCTGCACCGTTTTACATTCCTGCCAGCAGTGTGTGAAGGCTTTGCTTCTTCCACATCTCCTCAACACAGTTATTATCTATGTTCTTGTTTCTAGCCACCCTACTGGGTGGGAAGTGCCTCCTCATTGTAATCTGGATTTGCATTTCCCTACTGGCTAATGTCCCCTGGGCATCTTTTCCTGTGATTATTTTTCACATTTATCTTTTACAGAGAAATGTCTGCTCAGATTCGTCCATTTTTAAATTTGGTTATATCGTTTTACTAGTGAGTTGTAGAAATTCTTTATATATTCTAGATATAAGTCCCTTCTCAGGTAAATAAACTGCAAATAGGTTTCCCATTCTACAGGTTGTCTTTTCACTTTAAGGACATCCTTGACACACATGTTTCTAATTTTCATTAAGTCCAACTTATCTACTTTTTTCTTTGCTTGTGCTGTGGGTGCAATACCTAAGAAACCACTACCTAATCTAAGATCACAAAGATTTACACTCATGTTTTCTTCTATGAGTTTTATTGTTTTTAGCTTTTGCATTTAGGTCATTGATCCATTTTATTTATTTATTTTTTAAGGATTTTATTTATTTATTTGACAGAGACACATCTAGAGAGGAAACACAAGCAGGGGGAATGGGAGAGGGAGAAGCAGGCCTCCTGCTGAGCAGGGAGCCCAATGTGGGACTCGATCCTGGGACTCCGGGATCATAATCTGAGCCGAAGGGAGACGCTTAACAACTGAGCCACCCAGTCACCCCTCTTTGATCTATTTTAAACTAATTTTTGTATACGGTATGAAGAAGTGAGGTCAACTTCATTCTTTTGTATGTAACTACCCAGTTATCCCAACATAGTTGATATCTCCTCTCACCATTCAAGAGTTATGGTTTAAATTTTAGAACTGTGCATAACCAGTAAATTATGAACATTTAAATTATACAAAGAAGTCCTAAAAATTAACAGGAAAATGATAAACAGACCTACAGAAAACTAAACAAAGAACATGAACATGTATTTCACAGAAGAGGAAAAGTGAACTAACTGCTTCTAAACATGTAAAAAGATGGTCAATTGCATTAGCAACCAGAAAAAAAGCAAGATGAAACCATGAGATACCACTTTATATTCTGCAAACCTTTAAAATCTGACAATGGCAAGTTATAGTGACGATGTCATATACCACCATTCTCAAAATATTGGTGATAATGTAATTTAAAAATCTATTTGGCATCATCTAGTTAAGCTGAAGATGCATGTACTTTATGCTGAGGCTGTTCAACTTTTTTGTTTACCATAACCTCTTAGACATGCCCATTAGAAGACATATATATGAGAATATTCACAGCAGCATTATTTATTTAGAAAAAAGAAGTTCCTCACCAGGAGAATGTATTAATAAAATGTAGTAAATTTGTGTAATACATATAGTACTATTTACATAAAATTAAAAATCATGTAAAAGTAAATAATATATTGCTTAATGATATATATGGGTGGTAAAATCTTGGTAAAAACCAGATGAAAGACTGATATAAAATACAGAAGAGTAATTATATGGCCAGGGAGGGAGCTAGGATAGAAGAGAGGCTTTAAAGGTATGGATGCTACGTACTTCTTTTTTTATTTTTTTTTAAGGTTTTATTTGACAGAGAGAAACACAGCTAGAGAGGGAACACAAGCAGGGGGAGTGAGAGAGAGAGAAGCAGGCTTCCCACCGAGCAGGGAGCCCAATATGGACGTGATCCAGGGACTCCAGGATCATAACCTGACACTTAACAACTGAGCCGTCCCTATTGTACTTCTTCATAGGGTGTTATTACCTAGCTTGGGAATAAAACTTGTGACATTTTTATACTAGTACAATTTATATCCTACATTGGTATTTAAATACTTATGTATACTTGAAATATCTCATGGAGTTGTTAAATGACTTGAATTTGAAAGCCTGTAAATGAACAGTTTACCCAAGTGCAAACTTCTTCCTGTCGCATATCAGGGTCTCCTTCAGAGCCCAGTCCTGAAGCAACTAGGGTGGACAAGGGCCATTGTCTCCTCTTTATCCCCATTTGCACCAGAACTACCCATGGTAGTTCTGTCCTAATTTTCTCCCATTATTAGTTCTCTTTCTTGGGGCATTTTTTATCACCTTGGAGAGAACAGTTTTCAACACTCTTCCTACATCTGTCCTCTCTCTTTTTTTTCTTTTCAATAAAAATCCTTATTTTTCCTTATTACAATATAAGTCCAAAATGAAGATTTATTAGCACAAAATTAAGCAAATGAATCCCCAAGAAATATTTATTGGAAATCACTAGACGTAAACCAACCAACTAGGTTTTAGAACTGGCTATAATGGGAAGAGTTAAAAGCAGGGGTCTGACAGTCAGTTAAAACATAAACCTAACCAGACAAAGGAACTCTGCTCTTTATAGAAATAACTAAGATGCTGGGGCGCCTGGGTGGCTCAGTTGTTAAGCATCTGCCTTTGGCTTAGGTCATGATCCCAGGGTCCTAGTATCTAGCCCTGCATCGGGCTCCCTGCTCAGCGGGAAGGCTGCTTCTCCCTCTCTCACATCCCCTGCATGTGTTCCCTCTCTTACTGTCTCTCTGTCAAATAAATAAATAAAATCTTTTAAAAAAAGGTAAGAAATAGCCAAGATGATCTGGCTATAGTCATAGTAAAATTTCTGCCAAAAAAAAAAGTACATTTTTGATAAAGACATCCTATTTTAAGTAAGAGTTTTGTTAATGTATATTTGTATAATCTACTTATTTAACATGAACCCTCTGTTTAGAAACAGTGTTATAGCTGTGTAAACTATCTGCACAGAGAACTTGCAAAAGAGAAATTTGCAGTACTCTTACATGCTAGTAGACTCTTCAATAAAATAAATAAATAAATAAATAACCCACACAAAACAGGGGCTCCACAGTGGTTCAGGTTATGATGCCAAGGTCCTGGATCAAGTCCCAAGTCAGGCTCCCAGCTCAGTGGGAGTTGAGTCCCAAGTCAGGCTCCCCCTATTGCTCCCTCTGCTTGTACTCTCAATCTCTCTCTTCCTTACTCTCGCTCTCAAATAAATCTTAAAAATCTTTTAAAAAATGTAAAAACACAAAATAACCTAGCTATGCTAACTAAATGAATAGAGAGAAAGTAGGATACTGGTTTTGATAAGCAACAGCAAAAGGACATTTATTCAATACAAACCCATTAATGTGTTCCTCTCCACCACAAGGGCAGACTTATCTCCATCTCCACATGCAGCTTGCTGAGTTTTTAAGTAGGCAGACAGAGATGAGGGCAGGGCATCCTGCCAGATTAAGAAGTTCAGCAGGTAGGAAGCTGTCACACAGTCATATGGTTTAGTGCTTGAGCTGAGCTCCAGTGCTGCTTGGAATAAGTCTTGCAGTTCCTCTGAATCCTAGAATAAAGAACAGACTCACTAACTGTCACTAAAACATTTCTTTAATTTGCAGGAATTTAGAAACAGAGCCTGCCACATAACTGAAACTCGATATAAACATTAATTCAACTCCTTTCTTCCCAGAATACAAGTTAGACTTTGTTATTATAGTAATTACTGATTATTATCATTACTCAGCTCTAGTCATGAGGATCTTGAAAGTAAGATCCCCAAGGTCAGTTGGGAAATTCAACATTGATACAGCTTTTGGGTTTTTTTTAGTACCCTTTTCTCCAGCAGAAGTGTTTTTCTTGTTGAAATTCTGCTATGACCATAGCCAGGTCATCTTTGCTATTCCCCTACAGACCAGAGTTTTTTTGTACATTCAAGTTTCTTTAACCTGAGCAGCATACTCCTACACTTCCCCCACCGCGCCTCTTTCAGCGAATTCAAAGGAAAAAAATAAAAATTCAAACAAAAGTTCAAATCCACCAGGTTATTCCTGGCAGAGATCCATATATATATGTATAGGAAATAAAGTGATCATATCAGCCTCAGAAATTCGGCATCAGAGCTCCCACACCTGTATATCATAGAAACATCCACTCACATGCATGTCCTAAAGAAGACAGAACAAAAGACAATTCACTGTAACGAATATGGAAAGGCAGTGGGCTAAGATCAAGAGACATGGGTCCTCAACCCAAGTCCATGGTTGGCAAATTACATATTCAGTACACTGGGTCTCAGGGTTTCACTGCTCAATAATATTAATTCTACTAAGATTATTCCATAATTGTCTAATACAAGTGAAAAAAATCATTACAAGATTAATTTTTAATTTGGCTATAGGTACACCAATATTTACTGTAATTGGAAATCTGTTAATTTCCAAAAGATATCAAACATACTGATTCAAATACCAGTTTCTTTCAGTTCAAATTCTTTACCATCTGATATGTTTAATTTTCTGTGACCCAAAAACGTTAAAGGCCAAAAGCTCAAATCAAAGTAAATACTAGAGAGAACCAATTAAGCATCTAAGCCACTTTTCTGATAACTCACAGTTACGTCCCTGAACTGCTTAATTGACAATTAGTAAGAAACAAAATAAATAGCCTTTGGAGTCTAAAATATCTTTGTTCTGGGCTGCCTGGGTGGTTCAGTCAGTTAAGCGTCTGCCTTCAGCTCAGGTCAAGATCCCAGGGTCCTGGGATTGAGTCCCACATTGGCTCCCCAGTCAGCAGGGAGTCTGCTTCTCCTTCTCCCTCTGCTACTCCCCCTGCTTATGCTTTCTCACTTGTGTGCACGCTCTCTCTCTCTCAAATAAATAAAATCTTTAAATAAATAAATAAATAAATAAATAAATATCTTTGTTCTATCATCTGAAGTCAGTAAAAATATAATATAAAGACCTTGGATATGTAGCTCCGTAAGAAAAAAAGACAACTGACAGTGTGAGTAATAAAGACACCTACTACAAAGATATGCCATCAAAAATATATACACACAGGTCCTTAGAGGAATTAGCCTGGATTAAAAAATGTTTTAAAGTTATCTCGAAAGACCAAGTCTTTCAATATAGGTGCTAAATATATATCACCCCCCACTCAAAATATCTGCCAGGAATGAGTCCTATATATAACTATATATATATATGTACATATACATATATACATATATATATAACTATTATGTTATAACTATATATGTTATATAGTATCTTACATAGTTATAACATATAGTTATATATGTGTGTATACGTCTATACCCACATACATGTATGATACAAGGCTTCAGTGTGATGAATGGTAAGGGTCAAGGAAGATGGGAAGGTGGGAGAGGAGAGAGAAGAGAAAGCGTCTGCTTTAAAAACTCCATATACAAAAGCTAGAAACCTAAGCACCAAAAGAAGCTTCTGCTTACCCAGGCACCTGAAAGATCACAAAGATAAATGGACACCGGAGAACAGTTCCTAACATGGACCCAAGTTAGAAAAGATGCTTTAAGATCTTGCAATGCCATCTGGAAGCCATGGAAACACACCTTGTGCTCTCTGACATGTGCTCCTACAGAATCCCACTGCATCTCAGGGCACATCTTTGAGCCCCACTGCATCTTTGTTCCGGGGTGCCTGGGTGGCTCAGTCAAACTGCCTTCGACTCAGGTCATGACCCTGGGGTCCTTGGATCAAGCCCCACACTGAGCTCCCTGCTCAGTGAGGAAACTCCTTCTCCCTCTAACCCATTCCCCTACTCTTGTGCTCTTTCTCTAATAAATAAAATCTTAAAAAAAAAAAAAAAAAAAAAAAAAAATCCCAGTGTATCTACAAGCTGTCCTGCCCTAGCTAGAGCCTAACAGCCAGAGAACAGACCCTGGCTCAGCAGCAGCCCCGGAAGGTGCCGTTGGCTTCTACAGAGCTCTAACAGAAAGCCAGGGCAAAGCTCTGGAGCCAGTAACCCCACAGATGCTGGTGACCTCACAGCCCCAGAGCATACCTCAAGGGCAGAGCCAAGCACTTCGGATGGGGGGGGGGTCCCCTGCAGACCCATCCCCATGCTGTGCCCTCACTCCCGAGCCCCCTTTTCTTCCCAGCCCACAGTTAGTGGTGCCTGCTGTCAGGAAGAGAATGGGGGCCGGGGATGGGGTAGAAGGCCCAGGGAGAAAACTGCTGTTAACCTCAAGTACTCTTGAGTTTCAGTCTCAGTTCAGCTACTGCTTATTGGAAGATCAGAAACACGTTCTCTGCCTCACTTGCACTCAGCTTCCCAGTCAACTTAGCAAGGATGTTATCTCAAAAAACGCAAGTTACTGTAAGTGATGTGTTTTGAGAGAATATTAACAAGTCCACAGGAACTGGGGAGACCGCAGTTAACTGAAATCTACCAATACTCTTGTGAGCAATAAAACCTACTGCTTCTTACACCTCCCTTTTAGCAAATAAAAGAAGCAAAGCTCATCGACACAGTTTGTTTTCTCTCATTATAGTTCCTTTTTCCACACCATCCAACCCTAGCTCCTCCCACCAACCACCCTACAGCAGAAGTAGCAAAGGCAACTGAAACAGAAAATGTAAGAAGGCAGACGCAAAAAGCCTGCGTGATCCAGAGACTGCTTTATTTGCTGCTAAAACAGAAAGTTTTCATGCATACACCACATTTACATTTACACAGGAAAAGTCCAAATACCTGAAATTGTACAACTGTTTTTGGTAACTTCATCAGAAGATCAAACGCTAAAATCTTCACTTCTTCAAAAGTGCTGGTAAAACATTCCATTAGTGTGCGGAAACGACTGACATCAATATCATCGCTCAGCTGATACACTGTTTGGGCTTGACCTAAAAATAGAAAAAGATTTAAAAGTGAATATACAGGAGGAGGCACCTAGCTGGTTCAGCTGGTAGTGCATGTGACTCCTGATCTCAGACTCGTGAGTTCAAGACCCACATTGGGCATGGAGCCTAGTTAAATAAATAAATATATTTTTTAAAGTTAATAAAAGAAAAAGGAAATCAATATGTTGAAGTTATCTGACCAGATTTATAGGAAACTGGTGCAAAGACTCACACTCCACAGTTTACCCATATTAGCACAAAAGAATAATTCTTCCTTAATTTATTTCCTAAAATGATAAAAATAATTATTAAAGTTCCCCAAATAAAAAGTACTTCTTAAAATTTTGTTTACAACCACTTCATTCTGGGGTGCCTGGGTGGCTCAGCTGGTTAGGTGTCTGCCTTTGGCTCAGGTTGTGATCCCAGGGTCCTGGGATCAAGTCCCACATTGGGCTCCCCCTGCAGCTTTTCCCTCTGCCCCCTATCCCACCTCTCATGAATAAATAAATAAATAATCTTTAAAATAAATAAATAAATAAATAAATAAATAAATAGATCCACTTCATTCTCTTTCAAAAGGTTATATTGTATATCAAAGATTCCTAAGTTAGTTTTTAAAAAATAAAAAGAAATAAATTTAGGAATATCCTTTAAAAAATCTTTGTAAACTGTCTTAACCTAGAATCCAAAGTCCTACCAAGTCTTAGTTAAACCAACACTGAATAATCAATATGATGATGTATCCTAATAGAATTACTGGTTATCAAAGATAAAGAAGGAGTCTTCTGGCTATTCAGGTGCAAGGCTCAATTCATCTCCAAAATGGGAAAACATGAAACTGGCTTTACTCTTTGCTTTAGCAACATGTAGTGCCAAAAGACAGTGGAGCATCCTCAGGGGAAGATGTGGTGAAAAATTATACATCAAAATCCTACTCCAGGGCACCTGGATGGCTCAGTTGGTTAAGCATCCAACTCTTGATTTTGGCTCTGGTCATGATCTCAATGTCATGAGATCCAGGCCTGCATTGGGCTCCATGCTCAGGGCAGAGTCTGCTTGAGGATCTCTCTCTCTCCCGCTGTCCCATCCCCGCCCATGCTCTCTCTGTCTCTCTTGAATAATAAATAAATAAATCTTTTTTAAAAATCCTACTCCAGCATCAAGTACAATGTCAACAGAAGCATTTTTGAAGTTTAAGAAATTAAGAACTGTATTTCCCCAAAAACTCTTCTCAAAATAAAGATGAACTGCAGCCAACCAAGAAATGAACAGAAAAACTATCACAAAAGAATGATGGGAGTCACCAAATCCACTTAATTCTGAGATTAAGATTAAACAATTGTGGCAATAACGGGCTTCACAGAAGAATGAGAAGAACAATTTAATAACATTTAACAAATTAACCACTCTGATAACACCTGAAAACATGCCTTATGCTAATTGGAGGTACAATGTTCAATAGGAGGTGCATTTCTTACTTAACCTTAACTCAAGTTAGTGCAACCCTGTAAAATTCCTAGAGCAAGTAAATGGAGTTGTTGTCACTTCATTCACACCTCTGCTTAAATTTGCTTCTTTTCCAACTCAGATGCTTTTAATTCCTTTTTCTTGCCTTACTGCTCTGGCTAAAGTTTTCAGTACAATGGTGATCAGCAGTGGGCAAAGTGAACATCTATGCCTTATTCCTGTTCACAGAGGAAAGACTTTCGGTCTTTTATCATTGAGTGTGGTGTCAAGTGTGGGTTTTTCATGAATGTCCTTTAACCTACTGAGGAAGCTCCCTTCAATTCCTGGGTTCTCAGATATTTATTTATCATATCAGGATGCTGAAATCTGTCAACAGCTTTTCTGCATCGATTGAGATTATCATGTTTTTCTCTCCTTCATTTTAATGTGGTATATTACATCGACTAGTTTTTTTTCTTACATTGAACCACCCTTGCACTCCTGCGATAAATTCCACTTTAGTTAGTCATGGGTATAATATTTTTAATATGGTGTTGGGTTTGGTTTGCTAGTATTCTGTTGAGAATTTTTGCATTTATGCTCATAAGGGATACTGGCCTACAGTTTTCTTTTCTTGTGGTGTCTCTGGCTTTGGTACCAGGGTGATGCTGGCTTCACAGAATGAGTTTGGAAATGTTCCCTCCTGTCCAATTTTTTAGAAGAGGGTGAGAAGCACTGATGTTAATTCTTTAAATGTTCAGTAGAATTAACCAGCGAAGCCACTGCCTCCAGACTTTCCTTTGCTGAGAGGTTTTTTTTGTGCTTTTTTTTTTTTTTTAAGATTTTATTTATTTGACAGAGAGAAACACAGCCAGAAAGGGAACACAAGCAGCGGGAGTGAGAGAGGAAGAAACAGGCTTCCCGCCGAGCAGGGAGCCCGATGTGGGACTCGATCCCGGGTCTCCGGGATCATGACCTGAGCCGAAAGCAGAGGCTTAACCAACTGAGCCACCCAGGCGCTCCTGCTGAGAGGTTTTTGATTACTGACCTGACCTCTTATTTGCTACAGATAACAAATTTTCTTTTTTTTTTTTTTTTAAGATTTTATTTATTACTTGACAGAGAGAGATCACAAGTAGGCAGAGAGGCCAGCAGAGAGAGAGGAGGAAACAGGCTCCCCGCCAAGCAGAGAGCCCAACGTGGGCCTCAATCCCAGGACCCTGAGTTCATGACCTGAGCTGAAAGCAGAGACTTTAACCCACTGAGCCACCCAGGAGCCCCAGATAACAAATTTTCTATTTGTTAAGTCAGTAATTTGTATATTTCTAGGAATCTGTCCATTTCATCTAAGTTACCTAATTTATTGAAAATATAATTGCTCATAATGCTGTCTTAACAATCCTTTTTATTTCTGTAAGGTCAGTAAAAATGTCCTTCTATTTCTGATCTTAGTTACTTGCACCTTCCTTTGTTTTATTCTTAGTATAGCTAAAATTTTATCAATTTTATTGACCTTTTAAAAAAACCAACTTTTGTTTTTGTTGATTCTCTATAATGTTCTCCTATTCCCCATTTCGTTTATCTCTGTTCTAATATTTATTTCCTTCCTTCTGCTAAATTTGGGTTAGGTTTGCTCTTCTTTTTCTCATTCCTTGATGTGTAAAGTTAGCTTATTGATTTGAGATCTTTTCTCCTTTTTTAGGTATTTACAGCTCTAAAGCTCCCTACGAGCACTGCTTTTGCTTCGTTCCATAAATTCTAGTAAGTTAAGCTCTTGTTTTCATTCCTCCCAAAGTATTTTCTAATTTCCTTTGTGATTTCTTCTTTGACCCACTGGCTGCTTAGGAGCTCTGCTCAAATCTGAAAACCTCTCTGACACCATTGTACGAAACAGCTCCCCATCCTAGACACTCTATATTCCCCCCAACTTTCCTTCTGGAAATATTTTTTCATAATAGTTATCTCCATCTAATAGTCTATGTATTACTTGTTAATTTGTTGTCTGTCTCCCTTCACTAAACTATCTAAGCTCAAAAATAAGAATTTTGTTTTGCATACTGCATATCCTTAGCTGCTTGACATAAAATAAGCATTAAATAAATATTTGCTGGGCAAACCCCCCCCTTTTTTTTTTAAGATTTTATTTATTTGACAGAGAGAAACACAGCCAGCGAGGGAACACAAGCAGGGGGAGTGAGAGAGGGAGAAGCAGGCTTCCCGCCAAGCAGGGAGCCTGATGTGGGACTCGATCCTAGGTCTCCGGGATCATGACCTGAGCCAAAGGCAGTCGCTTAACCAACTGAGCCACCTAGGCGCCCTGGGCAAACCCTTTTAAGATAATTGTGAGATCCTATTTTTCACCATGAACACTGTGACATTTATTCTAAGTGAAAAAGGTACCTGTGGTTTACTCTTCTTGATCTAGGATATACTCGAGGAAAGGTAGAAACCATTTTGACAAATCCCAACTCACATCCTTCAAAAAAAATAACATAAAAACCCACATTCAAGTTTTTGAGATAAAGGTAAAGAATGAATTTATGTTTTCCATCCTGTAATTCATGGCCATGCCTCTTTGGCCTCCTTTAAAGTTCATGGCTGAAGGGGCGCCTAGGTGGTTCAGTTGGTTAAATGTGTGACTCTTGATGTCAGCTCAGGTCATGATGTCAGAGTCATGAGATTCAGCCCTGCATCAGGCTCAGCTCTGGGCATGGAGGCGGCTTAAGATACTCTCTCTCTCTCTCTCTCTCTCTCTCCCTCTCTCTCTCTCCTTCCACCTCTTCCAACCCTCTCTCTCACGCTAAAGAAAATAATAAACGAATGAATGAATAAATAAATAAATAAAGTTAATGGGTAATGTATGGCTTGCTCCCTTTGCATTACCGTGTTTAATTAACATAATTATTGTGATATCAGTCACTGCCCAATTATATGTGACTCATTCATTAGGAAGATGACTCAGGTTACTCACTGCTTGAAGTACACTTAAATATATTAAACTACTCTCTCAATTAAAAAATTACCAGTGCATTTCAGGTTGGTATTACTTCTCATACACCTAGGTGCAACCATAACCATATTAAACATACAGAAAAATTTTTGTTAAATAATCAAATCACTCTCAGATAAAATCTTATTTTCTCAATTCAGCTGCAGTATCCCTGAAATTCCCTTAACTGATGGATACCACTGTATTCATTTTCTGTGCATGCTGTAACAAATTACCATAAACCTGGGGGCTTAAAACCACAGAAATCTATTTTTTCATGGTACTGGAAGCCATTTTGATTATCGTCAATTAATCTGATTGAAGGTGGTGGTGGGGCCATGCGCACTCTAGAAACTCTAAGGGAAAACTCATTCCTTGCCTTGTTTCACTTCTGGAGGCTGCCGCTACTCTATGGCTTGAAGCCCTATCACTGCAATCTCCACATCCACTATCACAGTGACTCCTCCTCTTCCGTGTGTTATCTCCCTCTGTTCCTCTAACAACCATAGCTGTGGTAGCATTTAGGCCCATTCAGATAAGCCAGAATTATCTCATTTTAAGATCCTTAATCATATCTACAAAGGCCCCCTTTCCACATAAGGTTCACATTCACAGGTTCTAAGGATTTAATGATATCCTTTGTAGGCTGCTTCTCAACCTACCATACTTACTATCTCAAGCAGGTGATCAAATTTATCATCATGAATAACAGGACAAACCAAACTCATGTACCTCCTGATATGATGCCCTGAGAACAACACATTTCCTACGCAATATTCCTACCCAAAATGCATAACCTGAATCAATCATGAGGAAACAATAAGGCAAACCCAAATGGAGACACATTTTCCCAAAATGTTAATGTCATCAAATAAAAAATTTTCTAGGTTAAAGGAGACTAAAAAGGCATAACAACGAAATGTGCTGTGTAATCTTAGATTGGTTTCCAGATCACAACAAAAACTTCTTTTCTACGGGTGCGTGGGTGGCTCAGTTGATTAAGCGACTGCCTTTGTCTCAGGTCACGAGCTTGGAGTTCCGGGATTGAACTCTACACGGGGCTCCCTGCTCAGCAGAAAGCCCACTTTTCCCTCTCTCACTCCCCCTGCTTGTGTTCCCTCTCTAGCTGTGTTTCTCTTTGTCAAATAAATAGAATCTTTAAAACAAAATACAAAAAAAAAAAAAATAAATAAAAAAAATAAAACAAAATACAAAAAACTTATTTTCTAAAAAAAAGGCCACTTATTGGGACAACTGGCAAATTTGTTATGGATTATATATTAGATAACAGCATCATGTCAACATTAAATATCCTGAATTTGATCATTGTGTCACGGTTAGAAAATTAATGAAATGTAGCAGCAATTGCCACAATCACCAACTGTGGAAAGAGCCAAGGTGCCCTTCAACAGATGAATGGATAAAGAAGATGTGGTACATATATACAATGGAATACTATGCCTCCATCAGAAAGGATGAATATCCGACTTGTGTAGCAACATGGACTGGTTTGGAAGAGATTATGCTGAGTGAAATAAGCCAAGTAGAGAAAGTCAAGTATCACATGGTTTCACTTACTTGTGGAGCATAAGGGGTAATACAGAGGACAGTAGGAGAAGGAGAGGAAATGGGAAGTAGGGTAATTCAGGGAGAGAAATGAAACATGAGAGACTTTGGACACAGAAACAACTGAGAGACTTTTGGGGGGGACGGGAGAGCCAGGTGGTGGGTACTGAGGGCACCTATTGCGTGGAGCACTGAGTGTGGGGCATGGGCAATAAATCTTGGAACACTGAAAAAATAAAATAAATTTAAAGTCAAAAAAAAGAAAGAAAATTAATGAAATGGAGATAAACCAAATATAGCAAAATATTAACAACTGCTGAATTGAGGTAGAGGGTACATGGCGGTTCATGAACTATTGAAACTTTGCTACCACTGGTTTGAATCTTTTCAAAATAAAAACTTTGGGGAGAAAATGGTGTCCTTCAAATGAAGCATGGCTATATTAGCAGCAAAAACTGTCCTCTACCTTGCCAAAAAATTACACTTTGCTTACAAAATTAAACTAAAAATAATAATCATAATAAACATAATAATAATAAGGCAACTAAGGTGTAAACTCCCTGGTCCTCTGGCCATTCTCTCCAATAGAACAGCTGAGCAGAATATTATTCTCTTCGAGCACAGTCAAGGAAGGCTAAGCACAAACAAGAAATCCACATCAAAACGCACACACTCAAGTACAGAGATAAAAAGAACTATTTGTTGTCAAAAAGGAAAAAAAACCAACTCAGAAGGAAGCTAAAAGTTCATCGTCTTAGTACCCCACAGGAGAAATAAAGGGTATCACTAAACCAGAATGCCTGGAAATGACATCCTCATGTTGTCTTTCTGAAACCAGATTGAGACTTATGAAACTGACAGCATATAATGGAAACCACATTTTAACCACAAAGACTCACTGAAGAATGCTATACATAAAGAAACTATTGTTTTTTTTAATTTTTTAAAACTTAAAGAACAGATTGTACACTATCTTCAAATAGCAACACATGAATTGGGGGTTGAGAGAAGCCACTCTTCTCGTAATAAGCATAATCCATGAAAACTGGAGTTTGGGTTTGGGAAATAATGATTACTGAAAACAACTTCTCAGCCTTATGTCCTTTACTGGCAAATTTAATTATGTCCAAGTAAGAATTACATACTAAGCATAAAAACCTCCCATAAGAACCTAAACAAAAGACAACAAAACTAAAACTTAAAATAAAACAAAATGTTGAAAAAGTACGTGTTCTGCAAGAAAAAAATGCTTTCCCAAAACATTATTGAAAGTTTACCTTCTGGGACGGGAAAAACTTCAGCTATTGAGCCTAAAATGGTTAAAGCTGAAAATCTAGTTGGGTAGGAAGACCCAGGAAACAGTGCTTCAAAAAGACGGTTGCAAATGGATGACATGAAATTCTAAAAAACAAAAATTTTACAGTAAGTATAATCTTCAACTCATAACAGATTATTTTCAAACTAACACCTTTAAGAGTGGGGTTCCTTTTTTAATTAACAGGGAAAAGATTTTTAATAACAATACTAGTTATTTACTTGACAATTCAGATTGGTACCCTTGACCATAAACTATATCATGATTTCAATGAACTCTCCCTTTGTAGGGTCAACAAGAAGTATAATTTCTACTGTGGCCCACACAAGAAAATCCAATACCCAGCATCCATTTTTGGTGAAAGCAAGATCTGTGCTAAAGCTATATGAATACTGGTTTTCTCCACCAGACATGTTCAGGCATCAAAAGTATGTATATTTTTTTTAAAGTTTTTAAATAACTGAAAAAAAAATCCCATACAGATTACTTGATCAATATGGTAAGTACAATACTTGATAAATGTGGCTTCAATGACACAATTCATAAAAAGATCCAACTACTCCACTGTCTTCTATATTCCCCTTTGAGACCCTTGTTCTACCATTCCGTTTACATACATGATAAAAAAAAATGGAAACTTTCAGTAAAATGCAATTTAAAAAAAGAATGGGAAATAGTTTATCCAAGATAAAGTCTTCTTTCTCTACTTAAAATAATTATTATTATTACTGTTTCTGGATAAGATGGAACAGAAAACCATAAAACTTAAAAGGAAAAGCCGTGATTCTCAAGCATCTCACATATATCGCTATGCCCTAACAATGTATATTGATAACTGAATAGCACATAAGCAGTTCTAGTCCCAGCTGATTCCAGAAAAGATCTCAGCATTCATTCCTCTGGTTACTAACTTATAATCTTGGAGATTTATCCTATAGGCCCTTACACGACATAAGTAAGAGTTTGTTAGTTTATTAAATCTTTTGGGTTTCAAGTGAACAAGGTAGTTACTGAAAATATCCTAAACTCATTTTAATTTTAAATGAGTATACAGTGTTCATGTTAAAGGGCAACAAGTTCATCCTCTAGGAATGATCTTATCCTAGCTGTAGCACAATTTATATTTTTAGAAATAGTTCTTTCCTTCAACCACACTGTAACCAGAGTCGAGACATGGGCCACAGTTTATACATTTATATCCCCAGTGCTAAGCATATTGTCCTAAACAGACAGAACGGGCTTGACATATGCTCTTGTCACTTTTACAGCTCCCAGTGAGGCTTCCAAATACCTTAGCCTAGCACTCAAAATCTCTTTAGATTACTCAGGCATCTTCTCTATTTGCCTTTAACGTTTTTTGCCATGTTATATAGCTGAAGCTATCAAAAAGTGACATTAGGGGCACCTGGGTGGCTCAGTTGGTTAAGCAACTGCCTTCGGCTCAGGTCATGATCCTGGAGACCCGGGATCGAGCCCCACATCGGACTCCCTGCTCAGCAGGAAGCCTGCTTCTTTCCCTCTCTCAGTCCCTCTGCTTGTGTTCCCTCTCTCGCTGTTTCTCTCTGTCAAATAAATAAAATCTTTTTTTTAAAAAAAGTGACATTAAAATTGTTAAAAGTGACAGATCTCAAATTGCAAATACTCATACAATGCTGAATTCTATTGTTCTGCTACACTGTCAAGCACAGAGGATGAAACAATTAGTTTACTAGAGAGGGAACCCAACTACAGATATGAAATTGGTGTGTCACTTGTTAGCTGTGTTAACTACAATATGGAATTCCTGAACCTCCACAGCAGCTTCCTCACAGGTAAAAATAAAAATACTTTATTTGTATTTCTAGGGAAACAAAGAAACTTTATTTGCACATATACACACGTGTTAGTTAAGCTGTTTTGATTATTTTAACAAACAACAAAAAACATCCAATACCCAGTCCCAATGTGATTTTCAAACTCGTTTCCTATTATATCTCTTCTGTTGCTCCAAGCATCTTACGTGTCATTCTTTCTTTTTCATTCTTTCTTTCTTTTTTAAGATTTTATTTATTTGACAGAGAGAAACACAGCCAGAGAGGGAACACAAGCAGGGGGAGTGAGAGAGGGAGAAGCAGGCTTCCCGCCGAGCAGGGAGCCCGATGTGGGGCTCGATCCCGGGTCTCCGGGATTATGACCTGAGCCGAAGGCAGTCGCTTAACCAACTGAGCCACCCAGGCGCCCCACATGTCATTCTTTCACAACAGTGAATTCACCATTCCCCAAATTCTCCCTGTACTTTCTTACCTCCAAGCTTCTCAATTAAGCAGGAGCTAGGGAAAAAAACTATTCAGATTTTAGAAGCGAGAACACATGTGAAAAGGGGTCTGGCTCTAACACTTAGTAGCTGAGGGACCTTGGGCAGGTTACTCAACTTTTCCAAGGTTCAGTTTTTCATTTGTTTTCAAGTAAGGTCTGTGCCCAGTGTAGGGCTCAGACTCACAATCCTGAGATCAAGAGATGCACACTCCACTGACTGAGCCAGCTAGGCAGCCCAGCGTTCACATTTGTTAAGTGAGGATAAAAATGCCTATCTCACAGCTTTGTTATTAAAGATTTAAATGAGAATATAGGTACAAAGCATTTTATAAGTTTAAAAGTACTGAAGCTAATAATATTAGTTACAGGTATGAAATAATCTCTTTCTCTAGACTAGGAAGACATCTTTTCCAACTAACAGCCTCCTCTTCTTCCCCAATGCTTAGTCTACTGATTGGCACCAAGCCTACCATATGCCATGCATGACACCCACTACTATAAAGAGATGATTAAGTAATTTAGGGCCAAAGTCACAATCTCCGAAAGGCACAGATGACTCCAGTTGGGAGGAAATATCAGAACCATGAGACTGACTCAGATTAAGACTCTAAAGGGCTAATTTCTAAAAACACATATATTCACAAGGTCAAACTATGAAACCATGCATACGTGAAAATTCAAAATGTCAATCCACAACACAGGTTTTCTGTTCTAAGTCATTAATTCAGCTTTCACAAATGTCATTTACCCCTTGAAAGAAGAAGCAAAAGCTGTTTTCTTAGAACGTCTAGCAATGATCTAAGAAAGGCGAAAAAATAAACTGTCCACACACAAAACAAGTGCTCAGAATACATTCTAGTCACTTTTAATGACTTCCAGTGAGGCTTTTTAGGGTGATTTAGAATTTATTACATCCTCAAAATCAGCCTTTTCAGAGAGGTTACTCATCATCCACTTACAATCAACTAGACTCATCAAGTAAGCCAATTAATCAGTGGCAGGAATGGAACTAAATCCATGTCCTTCAAGTTTAGGTTGTCATTTTCCAATCTTCTCTCTTGGGATTTTTACAAAGATGAAGCTGACGTCAGCCTTGGTATTGGAATATTCTTCTTTAGATGATTTTTTACCTTTCGAATATAAAATTGAAAACTAAGGCCCATCCCTACTAATGCTCAGAGTAGGTAGTGAGTGTATCATGGCTCCAATGTATCATTAATTTATTATAATTGTTTCCCTATATGAAATACAATAGATAAGCTCTGTCCTCTATCTACCTTAGAAGACAGTAAGATTACTGCTTCTGAGAGGCTAGATTTTGGAGTAAGAAACTAGCGAAAAACTCATTCTGTTCTGATGAACAGACATGTAAGGTTGTCAAGCTGAGCTCTGGCCCAGACCGGAGTTGCTTTATCTGGGGTTCCATCCATCCCATTAACACAGTGCCCTGAAACCTAGCCCTACTCTTCACGCTCCCTCCATAATGGGATGGGCCACAGATCAGGAGGCACCAATATCAAGCCACTGTAAGTCTTACTAGTCTAAAGGGGAAGCAGGCCCAGATACAGCAATCTTCTATTCTGGAGAGAGGTAGAGGAGGTCAAGGCCAGCAATAACTTTTCCTTAAAGTACTAAATCCACGTGGCCCACATTAGGTTGTAAAGGACTGAGGTTAATCCATTACTGTTACTCTGTAAGAGGCCTCAAGTCCAGCACGGGTTCCATAACTCAGGGTACCTCAAGAGAAGTACCAAAGCACCAGAAGGAATATGAAGGAAAGAAACACAGAAACACCATTCACCACGAGACTTCCATTTACTTCCCTTTAACGTTTATTCATAATTGTTCTCTGTTTCTCAAATACTCATATGTCTACAAGCAGATCACCTACCTTATATTGCTGTAAAGAAACAGAAGGGTGCTCTTTGGTTAACTCATTCTCTCGCTCACGTCTGGATCTACTTTGCTCCAGTTTATAAAGCACCTGAGAACTTTCCTGTATCCTACAGAACAACTTTCGAGGAAAAGAAAAATGAAGCATACATAAGCCACATTAATCTTAAATGTCAGTCTAAAAAAAGGCGAAGGACAAATTTTCTAAGTTCTTTAGACTGAAACAAGTCTCCTTCAAGCAAGGAGAGTACTGGTTTCTAAACTCTTAATTCAATTCAGTGTTTCTCTCTATTAGAAAATTAACACATATTTTTAAAACCAAAAACAAAATATTACTGCAAACTAGAATACATAGTCACTAAATCACAGTTCTATTTCCTTTAGGTTGGCATGAAGCTGAAGATATGCTCCCTTCTATACTCTCCCAATTCTTCATCCCATATATGAGGCATGTGATTAAGTCAAGTTGAATTAGTCAACGATGACCATTTCATGACGCCCTTAAATGATAAAACTACAAGGGCATCTTTCCTCCTCTCACCAAAGTTTTCTTAAAATCCCTTTCATCCTGAAAGATCCATCGCATTTTTTTTCTTTCAACAACAACAACAAAGAACTCAAGTTGACTTATTTAACACCAAAATGAAAGGACTTTACGCCCTGGACCTGAATTTCAAACGTAAACTCTATGGCATCACAGGATGGTTCACAGACAGACTGTGAAGGGATGTTGAGGTCCGATCCCATGACCATTATTCCCACACTCTCCCAAAATTGGAGCTCTTTTCAAACATGATTTGCAGAGCAGAATTCACCACTTTCCTGTACTCTCTGATGAGAAATTCTACCTTTTTAAGAAGAGAACAAATCTGTTGCCGCACTCCTGGAGACTGACTGTTAAGATTGTATGTGATAAAGAATTGAATCCACTGCATTTCTTCCATGGAAACCATTTCTGTGCTTCGATTACTTTCACAAAGCAGGCCTAATGTATCTATCCGTACCTAAAACACATGAGAAGCAATAAAGTGTTCATTTTTCAGTGAAATAAGCAAATCACAGACTACCTGACATGTTTATTTACATAAGCTACCAAAGAGGGTAAAAAAAACAGTAAACCTCAGCTTACCCATGTTTACTTCAGAAAGGTTCCCTCATCCCAAAGATCCTGGGGTTATAACTCATATAAAACTATTTTATTAAATGTGTGAATTGGTATTTGTACGCCAATAATCTTGAAGATTCTTACTCCTTGGTAATGCTCAACTTCATTCTTTTTTCCCGACTTTACCCCAGGACCTTATCACCTCACTTGAGTTACTGTCATGCTCCTCTAATGAGGCTCCTGGTTTCTTTTTGCTCTCACACTGGGAACTCATCTCTGTTGCCGTTAATTCTACTTCCTTGCTAAAGGCAGAATGGCCCGTTCCCAGTTACCAACCGAATGAAATCTAAAGTCTTCTGCCTTGCATTGAAGACCTCCATAAGATGAACCGAATACTCTACTCCTGCCAAACACCTGAATCACCCTCCAGAACTTGTTTTGGGTTCTCCCATTTTGGTATTTGTTTTGTGTTTTCTTTTTAAATCATTTTATTCATTTTTTTTCTTCATCACAGTTAAGTGTACTCTTTAATTCCTATCCCCTATATCCCCCACCCCCCCAACCACCTCCCCTCTGGTAACCATCTGTTTGTTCTCTATAGTTAAGGGTCAATTTCTTTATGTCTTTTTTTTCCCTTTGCTTGTTGGTTTTCATTTTTTAAATGGCACATGAGTGAGACGATCACATGGTATTTGTCTTTCTCTGACTTATTTCGCTTAGCATTATATACTCTAGCTCCATCCATGTTGCTGCAAATGGCAAGATTTCATTCTTTTTTATGGCTGAGTAATAGTCCATTTTGTGTGTGTGTGTGTGTGTGTGTGTGTGTGTGTGTGTGTGTATAATATATATATACCTCTTCTTTATCCATTCAGGTATCCATGGACACTACAGCCGCTTCCATAGTTGAGCTATTATAAATAATGTTGCATGTATTCCTTTGAATTAGTGTTTTTGAATTTTTGAGGGTAAAAATCCAGGATCACAGGGTAGTTCTACTTTTAACTTTTGGAGGAACCTCCATATTGTTTTCCACAGTGGCTGCAGTAGTTTGCATTCCCACCAATAGTTCACAAAGGCCCTTTTTTCTCCATATCCTTGACAACACTTGTTGTTTCTTATGCTTTTGATTTTAGCCATTCTGACAGGTATGAGGTATAACACTACTGTAGTTTTGATTCACATTTCCCTGATGAGTGATGTTGAGCATCTTTTCACGTGTCTGTTGCCATCTAGTTGTGTTCCTGAGAGAAATGTCTATTCATATCTTCTGCCTATTTTTTTTAAGATTTTTATTTATTTGACAGAGAGAAACACAGCCAGAGAGGGAACACAAGCAGCGGGAGTGAGAAAGGGAGAAGCAGGCTTCCCGCTGAGCAGGCAGCCCGATGACGGGCTTGATCCCAGGACTCCGGATCATGACCTGAGCCGAAGGCAGAGGCTTAACCACCAAGCCACCCAGGCGCCCCTTCTGCCCATTTTTTTTTTTAATATTTTATTTATTTGACAGATCACAAGTAGGCAGAGAAGCAGGCAGAGAGAGAGGAGGAAGCAGGCTCCCTGCTGAGCAGAGAGCCTGACACGGGCCTCGATCCCAGGACCCTGAGATCATGACCTGAGATGAAGGCAGAGGCTTAACCCACTGAGCCACCCAGGCGCCCCCTTCTGCCCATTTTTTAATTGGATTATTTGTTCTTTGGGTATTAAGTTGTATCAGTTCCTTATATATTTTGGATCCTAACCCTTTATTGGATATGCCATTTGCAAATATCTTCTCCTATTTAGCAGGTTGCCTTTCAGTTTTCTTGATTATTTTCTTTACTGTGCAGAAGCTTTTTATTTTGATGTGGCCCCAAAAGTTTATTTTTGCCCTTGTTTCCCTGGCCTCAGGAGACATATCTAGAAAATATTGCTACAGCTAATGTCAAAGAAAGAGATTACTGCCTGTGCTTTCTTAAAGGATTTTTATGATTATATGTCTCCCATCTGTATCTTTAATCCACTTTGAGTTTATTTTTGCGTATGATGAAAGAAAGTGGTCCAGTTTCATTCTTTTGCATGTGGCTGTCCAGTTTTTCCAGCACCACTGTTGAAGACACTTCTTTTTCCTATTGTATATTCATCCTTCCTATGTCAAAGATTAATTGACCATATAATTGAGGGTTTATTTCTGGGTTTCTGTTCTATTCCATTGATCTCTGTGTCTGTTTTAATGCCATACTGTTTTAAATCACTTCTGTAATATAATCTGAAATGTAGAATTGTGATACCTCCACAGTTTTTTCTTTTTCAAGATTGCTTAGGCTAGGGGCACCTGAGTGGCTCAGTTGGTTAAGAATCTACTTTCAGTTCAGGTCATAACACCAGAGTCCTGAGATCAAGCCCAGCATCAGTGTCTGCTCAGCAGGGAGTCTGCTTCTCCCTCTGCACCCCCACATCCACACACCCATTCATGCTTGCGCACTCTGTCTCTTGATCTCCCTGTGAAATAAACAAAAAAAATCTTTAAAAAAAAAAAGATTGCTTTGGCTATCTGAGGTCTTTTGTGGGCTCCATACAAATTTTAGGATTGTTTTTTTTTAGTTCTATGGGAATAGCCATTGGTATTTTGACAGTGACTGAGTTAAATGTGTAGATTGCTTTGGGTAGTACAGATTATTTTAGCAATATATGTTCTTCCAATCCATGAGCAGGAAATGTCTTTCTGTTTCTTTGCATTGTCTTGAATTCCTTTCATCAAGGTTTTATAGTTTTTAGAGTACAGATCTTTCATCTCTTTGGTTAAATTTATTCTTAGATATTTTATTGGTTTTGGTGCAACTGCAAATAGGATTGCTTTCTTAATTTCACTTCTGCTGCTTTATTATTAGTGCATAGGAATGCAATAATTTCTGTACATTGACTTTCTACCCTGTGACTTTGCTGAATTCATTTATCGGTTCTGGTGTTCTCCCATTTTGTGAGCTGCTCCAAGGTTTCCTCTCCTTTAACTACATTTAACATGTTCCTAATCAACCACTACCTACTCTGTTCTGAGCCCCCCACGCCCTTATGCAAAAAGGAGCACATATATGTGTTATCTTCAAAGAGTTTCCAGTTGTTTTATGCAGGTTTTCTTATTCTTTTAGATAAAATTTAAATAGCCTGAAAAGTCAACACTTTTCAGTTTTCTTTTTAAGATTTTATTTATTTATTTTAGAGGGAGAGAGAATGAAAGAGAAAGCACAAGCAGGGGGAACAGGAGGCAGAGGGAGAAGTAGGTTCCTTGCTGAGCAGTGCACCCCCACCCCCCAACTCAGGGCTCCGTCCCAGGATCCTGGGATCATGACCTGAGCCAAAGGCAGACTGAGCCACCCAGTGGTGCCCCTACACTTTTCATTTTCAATTCATCCTCCTTACAGATCCCTTAAAGCAGTACTGGGCTCAACATAGGGGCCTCTGAATAAATAAATCAGGGATCTACTGCATGTATGAAATTCCCAGATATTTGGTTTACTTACTTGGCAGTGCTGATGAATTAAGCCTTGTTTTATTCTTGCACTGGACACAAGGTTCTTCCAGGCATCAGTTGCAGACCGAAGATGTCCATGAGCTCTAGCTGTCCGGAGACATGCCATCAAAGCTCCCAGAGCCCCTCTACTATTATAAGACCCTAAGGATGGAAAAGATTGTTCTTGTCTCAAAAGCACAATAACACAGACAATTACTGTGCTATGCAGCAACTGCCACAATTTTCATTTTGCAATTAACATTGTATTTCAAGAAAGAGAAATCATATTTTAAATTCTAACTTGAATTAAAGTTCCTATGATAAAATAATCATTATTGAAAAGGATTTGATAGTTATTGTGTCAATAATTTCAAGTAAACATATCCCCTTATGTTAACTTAAAGAGATCATTATTTTTTGCTATTTTTATCTTTTCCTTAACACTTAGAAATGAACCAGGAAGTGATTTGGGGGGGGTGGGGGGGATCAGGTGGAGAATTATTTGAAACAATAAGAATAACTAAAATGACTTTCAGCCAAAATTAGGAAAAACACTTTAGTGGCTAAATATCACTATTTTTCTAAAAATAAATATTAAACCTCTCTACATATTTTGAAGTTACTGTTCTTCCCCAGTAAAAAAAGATAAAAGGAGGATTACAAGGAGGCTGATGCTTTTGGAAGCTAGGACATCAGTTATCATTAACAGGACAAGGAACCCTGGCTCAAAGGGAACACTGATTAAAAAAAAAAAAAAATGGGGGGGGAGGGATAGGGTTGCTAGGTTATGGAAAAAAAAATAGAAGACTGCCTTACTTCAGAACAGATTCATGAATCTTGGAACTTTAGATGGCTTCTCAAAAAGGCAAGAATAATTGTTAAAAACTACAAATAATGGGGAAAAAAAACAACTACAAATAATGGCTTATTTTTCTGTATAGGAATCAGATTTTTCCAGCTATCTCATGGTTACTCTTTGAAGTATTAAAAGTTCTCAATTATATTTGGTTGTAAATACTCTTCTTTTTTTTTTTAGAGAGAGTTCCTATGTACTTGGGGTTGAGGAAGGGGCAGACGGAGACAAAATCTTAAGCAGGCTCCATGCTTAGCACAGAGCCCAGTGTGGGGGTCGATCTCATGACCCTGAGACCATGACCTGAGCTGAAATCAAGAGTTGGATGCTGGAACACCTGGGTGGGTCAGTCGGTTAAGCACTTGCCTTCAGCTCTGGTCATGGTCCCATTGTCTTGGGAACGACCCCCACATCAGGCTCCCTGCTCAGCAAGGAGTCTGCTTCTGCTTCTCCCTCTGCCCCGCCCCTTGCTTGTGCTCACTTGATCTCTAGCACTCTCTCTCAAATAAATAAAATCTTAACAACAAAAAAACGAGTTGGATGCTTAGCCAACTGAGCCACTCAATTATCCCTTGTTGTAAATATTCTTAAACTATGATGTCGGGTACCATATTCCTTGTTTGTTAAACAGAATACAGTAATATTCAGGTTCACATGATAAAGTCAGGTTCATCATTTATATTTTAATTACTGAACTATGCTTTAATGCAGTGATTCCTTCAGGGTTACTGAGTTTCAGTGCAATGTTTACCCCTATTCTAAATGACTACAGACAGTTGTTTCTTGAGGTCACACATCTACATTTTTTGGTCTCTTCCCCAGAGATAAAAACTTGCTACTACCAGTTTACCTGTCTTGATCCTTGCCAGAAACAATTTTCAATTACTGCTTCAATCACTAGAATAAGCAACTTATATAAAACACCCCAACTTTTATTCCAGTCTGACAATCTAACAAATAAGAACTTGGTAAAATGAATTAAAACTAGTGATAAAGGGAACCTTATAATCATAACTGGAATCAATCCTTAGCTTGTAGAAAAGACTTCAGCCAAAGAAACTCTACTCCACTCTGGACAGGAACATTAGTCTCAATCTGAAATCTCTATCATTAATACCCTCGTTTATTATTTATGGAAGCAGTAATATTTAAATTTGAATATGGTCCGCATCTGCCTAGTTGTCTACCTACCCTTAAACATCTTAACTAGAAATTACTAAAAGAAGGATTCCTTTTCTTACCAGTTTTAGCATCAGCAGAAGTTTGAAGAACCTTTACCATGTAGCTTAAGCTTTCAGGGTTGCAATTCAGTAATTTTGGCAAATAATAATCAATCACATAAGATTTTTGATCCAGATTTCCTTCACACAGTATAAAAAGGAGAGGAGAAACCCAAGTCTCATGCCACTCATCAATCCAAGTACTGTCGACCGCCTGGGACTTCAAATGACTCTTGTGATTTCTGAACATGGTTTCCAAGAGGTCACTTGCATAAGGTACCAAGGACTGGTCTCCCATCACCTCTAAGATTTGTGATGGAATAGTTTTAGCTAATGCCAAAATATGTCCAATTCCTATGTAATCTACTAAACAACCAAGGCATGCGTACTTCCCTTTCACATGCCATTCCAACTGCAGAAGACTTTCAGTCAGATCACAGATGAAACGATCGGCAGCCAAACCTGACGCTCCGGAGTCTGACTTTTCTTTAGTGAGCTGGTGCATTTGGAGAATATTCCTGAATATAATTTTGGTTTGGTGTCTCAAAGCATCCAGAGGATGTTCCCAGTGGGTATAGACATATTCCAAAAGTCTCCCAACTACCCTTGAATTCCCCTTCAGACTGTCCTTTAGGCTTAGGGAACTTGATTCAAGGACATGTATGGCTGAATTAGTCCAAGATGCCAAAATTCTAGACAGAAACAATTCCAGAGTTGATTCCTTGATCCTGAGGAAAAATGAGCCATGTTATTATAAATTGACTAGTAACAGAAATTTCATTTTATAATCATCTAGACTTTAAAAATATAAAAGACAACAATCAGATTTCTTATCAATGATCAGAAAATTCAATAATTATTAAATTTACAATGACAAAAAATTAACAAACAAGGCCAAACAGATCTCAACTTATAAATGAATCTTTTCATCTTATAGAAATAATCCAAAAAGGCACACAAGAAAACTTCTGGGAGTGATGGAAATATTCATTATTTTTATTTGGTAATGGTTTCACAGGTGTTTTAGAATATACTGAGAGGGGTGCCTAGGTGGCTCAGTTAGTTAAGTGACTAGCTCTTGGTTTTGGCTCAGGGTCATGAGATCAAGCTCCACATTAGGCTCTGCACTAGGCATGGAGCCTGCTTAAGATTCTCTCTCTCCCTCTCCCTCTGCCTTTCCCTGCCACTTCTCTAAAAAAATAAATAAATACATAATAATTTTTACATTCCTTTAAAATATGTACAATTTTCACTTATATATAAACTGAAAAACATAAAATTAAAACACAGTACTTTTCTTCCTTAACCTACATGTTCATTACTATCAAGTTGTATCTGTGGTTTGACATTTTGTACATGATCACTTTCAGGCATTATGAAAAAACACCAAAAAAAAAAAAAAAATCCACAAAACACAATCGAGTGAAGTCAAAGGAGGGGTTAGAGTTCTGGTTGAGGTAATTATTAGTAATATACTCTTAAGTTTTAGCATTTACTTTTCTAACTTTACCTACTCACTACATTAGATATCCTATCCTATCACACATGTGAGGCTCATATTGAATTACCTACGTTGATGTTGTTCATAAATTAAAATGCAGCCTTAGAAACTAAATGTTAACATTAACATTAAAAATGTTCAGTACAGGGGCGCCTGGGTGGCTCAGTTGGTTAAGCGACTGCCTTCGGCTCAGGTCATGATCCCGTCGACCCGGGATCGAGTCCCACATCAGGCTCCCTGCTCGGTAGGAAGCCTGCTTCTCCCTCTCTCACTCCCGCTGCTTGTGTTCCCTCTCTAGCTGTGTTTCTCTCTGTCAAATAAATAAATAAAATCTTTAAAAAAAAA
>PITA01002866.1:0-37291 GCA_004023965.1 Spilogale gracilis | reverse complement strand
GAGCTCGTCTCACATTCGCCTAAAAATTTATCTGATTTGTTAAATTAAATATCAAACCTCTAAAAAACAAATGTCAATAGTCAGGTCTAATATTAACAGAGAACGACGGAATGAAGCACAGTCTGGCATCTTTTTAATTTCCCTTGTACAAAGACAATACACAGCTGCAGTGTACATGCAAACATACGCACAAGCCTGCAAACACATAACACTTGCCTATTTTCTTCTGAGATTTCAATTAAACTCTTCTGCAGAAAATGAAGAACTGAAACAAAAAGAATACATAATGACAAAGCAGAACCTGAAACTGCAACTTGAATGTCGGTATAAGATAATATTTTAAGGTAGTGTTACCTATAATGATATCATGGTATAGAGGTAGAAATTTAAAAGGAAGGGGCATGATGTACTTTAGTAATCCGCAAGACTCTATTCATTGCCAAAAAAGTGAAAGGAACCAGTTCCAAAATGACGCATACAAGCATTTACCCCCTCCAAATAAAATAAAATTACAGGACTTACCATTTTTAAGAAGATTATTAACTCCTGTTCTACCTGTGGGGATAAAAAGATTAACACTGGTAAGGAGCTCCAGGACCAAAATTAACGTCATTTAAAGGCTGATGGAATGACAGAAAAAATACTACACAAGAGCTGGCTTACCCACGTCAAAGTTCTCCAAACAGGAAGATATATTGTCAATTACTCTCCTATAAGAGTATAGATCAGTAGTATTCAATTCTTCCTGAAGACGAGAAGTAAAACTTTGTACAGCCTCAGTTAGAAAATATTCAGGTAGGCCATTTAGTGAGCTAGAAAAAGAACCAAGAATTAAATATTTGATAACCATGTAGCAAATGGATATATGGCGCAGGGAGGGAATCAGAGAAATGAAGACATACTGAACTACATCTCCAAAATGCAGCCAGAAAATCTTAACTTCATGCCACAATCACTGGAACTCCTTGCTTTCACCTTGCTTCCCTCCTCAACAGAGTAGTCAGAGTGATTCCATAAAAACACCATTAGTCTTCTGCCTAAAATCGTTCAACAATTTCCTCTCAAAATTAGTTGCCATAGTGCTGACAATGACTTACAAGACTCTACATAGTCCAACACCAACCATTACCTCTCCAGCCTCATCTTAATCCATGTTCACTTAGCTCTAGCTACATGGCCTTCCTTATTGCGACAATACACGAAAGCCTTTGCTCTTGCTATTTCCTCCACCTGACATGCTTCCCTCAAATAGACCCAATAATCATTCCCTCATCCCACTCAGGTCAATCTCAAATATTACCTTATCAATGACATTTGAACAAAGACATCTGAAGTGACCTCCATATTTTAAATTGTAACCTTCACCCATCCTTGGTGCTCCCATCCCCTCTCACTACTTTATTTTTCTCCATAGCATTCATTTCATCTGATCCTATATATTTTGACTGTTTGTTTTGACTATTTTCAATCTTGTTCTTAGAACTTAACTTCCAGGGGTGCCTGAGTGGCTCAGTTGGTCAAGCGTCCAACTCTTGATTTCGGCTCAGGTCATGATCTTGGGGTTATGGGATCAAGCCCAGCACTGGGCTCCTGGCTCAGCAGGGAGTCTGCTTGAGAGTCTCTCTCTCTCCCTCTGCCCCTCCTCCCCCATGTGCTCGTACTCTCTCTTTAAAATAAATACATCTTTTAAAAAAAAAGCAACCTCCATTCTAAAATGTTTTATTCATTATAATCTCAATGCCTAGAATACTTACTTGACATATAGTAAACGGTCAATAAAAATTTACTTACCAGATAAATTCAATTTAGTGCCAATTTTACTTCAGTTAATCTAAATCAAGACCAGTAAGCATTTTTTTAAAAATCTGAGCAGTTCTAAAGCTTTTCTAGAAGAAAAAGAATTTAGAAATAGGAATAGTCTGAAGAAGTCCCCAGAGGGGTGACTTGCTCCAGCATATAATTAAACTACATTATCAAACTATAGTAAATAAAAGTATGATGTTGGTGAGTAAACAAATAGACCCAAGTCTAAAATCAAATCTATGCTTATAGAGGAATACAGAACATAATAGAATGGCATTCCAAATGCATGGGAAAGATGAACTATTCAAAAGCTTGGGGATAAGTGGCTCCCCATTATAGAAAACTTAATTGGGTGGAAAAAGCCAAGGTGCCCTTCAACAGACAAACGGATAATGAAGATACAGCCAATATATACAATGGAATATAACGCCTCCATCAGAAAGGACGAATATCCAACTTTTGTAGCAGCATGGATGGGACTGGAGGAGATTATGCTGAGTGAAATAAGCCAAGCAGAGAAAATGGAGTATCATATGGTTTCACTCATTTGAGGAACATAAGGAGTAACATGGAGGATATTAGGAGAAGGAAAGGAAATGTGAACTGGGGTAAATCAGAGAGGGAGACGAAGCATGAGAGATTTTGGACTCTGAGAAACAAACTGAGGGTTTTGCAAGGGAGAGGGTTGGGGGGATGGGTGAGCCTGGTGGTGGGTATTAAGGAGGGCATGTATTGCATGGAACACTCAGTGTGGTGCATAAACAATGAATTTGAGAACGATAAAAAAATAAATAAATTACTAAGAAAACTAAATTGGATCTCTAACTTACATTCCACTCAAAGCTTAATTCCAGATGAAGTATTTTAAGAAAAGACAAGCAAGTAATTTATATGATCTTATAGTACAGAAAGCATACATAAGGAAGGCATGAAACTCAGAAATCTATTCAAAGAAAAATATTAGTGGGTCTGATTACCAAGAAAAAAGTTTGTAATTTTTATAATGCAAATACACCATAAAGAAAGTTTAAAGAGAAGTGATAAAACAAAGGAATATCTGGTACATAATCTAGATAAAGATCTCATACTCATGACCTTCTTTATAGGCTAAAACTACCTCCTACTACGAAGGATAAAGGTGTGAGAGTCTTGCTTCCCAGCCATTCTTACAACCAGAAAGTGGGTATATGACCCAATCTTGACAACAGAAAGTGATAAGAAGTCTCCTGGGATCTCCCACAAAATGTTTTTCTCTCCAATAAAACGAGATGGAAAACATGAAATTTCCTTTTCTTTTTTTCTGGATGCTATCATGTCTGTATAAAGTGCCTGTAACTGCTACAGCTCCTTGTAATTCTGAGGGAAGATATGGCCAACTCATGGGCAAAAATGGAAAACATCAAGATCTTTGATGACATTGCTGACTACTTCCCCCAAAACCCTAGTACTGGCCAGTATCTGATCATTTGCTTTTTCTTTTTTTTAGATTATATTAAAAATTTATTTGAGATGGAGACAGAGTGAGAGAGACAGCATGAGCCAGAAGGCAGAAGGAGAGGGAGAAGCAGGTTCCCCACTGAGAAGGGAGTCCGACGCAGGACTCGATCCCAGGACCCTGGGATCATGACCTGAACCAAAGACTGATGCTTAACCAACTGAGTTACCCATGGGCCCCTGATCATTTGCTTTTTGACATATTAAATAAATTCATTTAAATAAGAAAAAAAAAATTCTAACAAGGACACATACAAAAGATATGTAATCACATACAGTTAAATTCTGCATATTAAAAAATATTCAATCTCACTAGTAATCTGGGAAATAAAAAGTAAAACATAGTATTATTTTTTTACCCATTAGATCTTAAATGGTTTAAAGATTGATATTATCCAGTGTTAGAAAGATATGAAGATCCTGGCACTCTCATTCACTGTCAGTAGGAGTATAAATGGGAATACCTTTGGGGGAGTACAGTTTAGTAATGTTTTTGGTCAAAAAATTCCATTATAGGAATTTATCTCAGGAAAATACACATAACAATTATATATGTAATTAAGAATACCACTGCATCATTGTTGGAATAATGAAAATAAAACAAACTAAATATCAATGGAAAAGTGATTAAATAATATGTAACTCAGTATATAAAAATTCTGGTATATCCATAATATGGAATATTTATAGCTGTAAGAAAATATAAGGTCTTGGGGTGCCTGGGTGGCTCAGTGGTTAAGCGTCTGCCTTCAGCTCAGGTCATGATCCCAGGGTCCCATTCAGAGGGAAGCCTGCTTCTCCCTCTCCCACTCCCCCTGCTTGTGTTCTCTCTCTAGCTATCTCTCTCTAGTGCAGATGCTATGAAAAACAACATGGAGGTTCCTCAGAAAATTAAGAATAGAATTACCATATAATCCAGTAATTCCACTTTTGGGTATATATCCAAAAGAACTGAAAGCAGGATCTCAAAGAGATATTTACATACCCACATTCATAGCAGCAGCATTGTTCATAATAGCCAAGAGGAAGAAGCAACCCAGATGTCTATCAACAGGTGAATGAATGAATACAATGTGGTACATATGGACAACGGAATATAATTCAGCCTTAAAAAAGGACAAAAATCCTGCCACATGCTGCCACATGGATGAACCTTGAAAACATTATGCTAAGTAAAATAAGCCAATCAAATAAATATATGCAGGGTGCCTGGGTGGCTCAGTTGGTTAAGTGACTGCTTTCGGCTCAGGTCATGATCCTGGAGACCCGGGATCGAGTCCCACATCGGGATTCCTGCTCGGCAGGAAGCCTGCTTCTCCCTCTCTCAGTCCCTCTGCTTGTGTTCCCTCTCTAGCTGTGTTTCTCTCTGTCAAATAAATAAATTAATTAAATCTTTTAAAAGAAAAAAAATATATATATATACAAATATTCCACTTATATGACGTAACTAAGGTAATCAAATTCATAAAAATAGGAAGTAGAACTGTGGTAGCCAGGGGCTGGGGGAAGAGGAAATGGGGATTTACTGTTTAATGTATATAGTTTCAGTTTTACAAGATGAAAAACCTCTGGAAATCCACTGTACAACAATGTAAATATACTTACCACTCAAAAATGGTTAAGATGGCAAATTTTATGTTGTGTGTTTTTTCATACAACATAAAAACATACAGACTATGCTGACATGAAAGTATCTCTAAGACATTTTTAAGTGAAAACACAAGCTACAGAATGCACACACTAAACCCAAAGAAAAGGTCTAAAGAGATAGCTACCAAAATGTTAAGTGATGACCTTTACTTAAAAAAAGTAAGATAAGCCAGAAAGAGTGAAACAGAAGGCAAATTTCTTATTTTGTTCACTTCTATATTGCTTGAAGTCTTTGCATCAAACATATATTTTTATATTACCTGTGTAATTAAAAATGTTTAAACTAAGAACAGATGATAAAAACAGAGGAAAAAGAAATAGCAAGATGACAGATTAAACCTAACTAATAATTGCATTAATGTAATGGACTAAACCAAGAATTAGCAACCGACATCCCACAGCCCGTTTTAAGACCTGTGACCTATGGGGCACTTGGGTGGCTCAGCGGTTAAGCCTCTGCCTTCAGCTCAGGTCATGATCCTGTAGTCCCAGGATTGAGCCCCAAATCAGGCTGCCTGCTCGGCGGGAAGCCTGCTTCTCCCTCTCTCATTCCCACTGTTTGTGTTCCCTCTCTAGCTGTGTTTCTCTCTGTCAAATAATAAATAAAATCTTAAAAAAAAAAAAAAAAAAAAAAAAAAAAAGACCTGTGACCTAAAAAGCTATTCTGCATTTTTAAAAACTGGTCGTAAGTAAACAAAGCAGAAGCCATATAAATGAAATTGTTAGTGATGTATCTCAGTTCAGTTTTACCAAACCAAGAGAATTTTAAATACTGTTTACCTTTGGTCAAATTGAACCAAAGGTAAGCATTATAATGCTTTCCTTTTTCTCCTTACCTTGCCAAGACTTTCTTCAAGGGATTCTTTACACTCAAAGAAAGATAAATGCCTGCTAAAATATCCAAACAACTTCGAACAGTGGGATCACATGTGCCATTTTTATCTGCCTTCTCCAGTAAAGGCACAATCTACAATCCAAAAAATTTAAAGTCATGGTAATTTTTTCTATTATCAAGTACATACAGCAAAGTAACATAGTTTCAAATAGTCTTTGAAATCTCAATTACAGCATGTAATGTTTTCTATACTGCATTGTTAAAGAATACCGATTTAAACACCTATTTTAGTATTTTTTTAACCTTTCTAACCCATATTCCCAACTCCCACTTTGCCCTCCAGACCCACCTCTATTAAGAATTAGACTTGTTAATGGCTTAAGGTATAGGAATTCTATAGCACTATTGAAAAACCAGTAATATATTCAATTGCTTTCCAAAAAAATATGCAAGTTCAAATGGTAACTCCTAATATTGAAATACTGGTAAGGATAGTCTTTACATTTTAAATTAACTTTTTAATGTGTCTGCTAAAAATTTTAAGGATTCAAATTAATAGAAATTTTTTAAAAATTTATCTCCACCAAAAATGTATGCACAATTGACTCAGTGTCCTATCTTTTTACAGCTCCAATGGTGGTGGAGGCCTGAATATGGCTTCTACCAATACTCTGAGTAAAATGAGATTATACAACAAACAGAAAAGAAAAAAAAAAACAACCCTATTCTTTAATGATATTTAATTGATACCTATTTAATTGATATTAAATAACCGGAAGCCAAAAACTGTCAGTTAATTTTAAAAGTCCATAACAGCATGATAATCTTCAAGATATACCCATGAATATCAATGCAGTCTTACCTGTTTAACATAATGGATTTGTGACACTCCATCAGTGAGCTGTACACAGTGTAACAGCAAAGAAGCTAGATTCTTTCCTTCCACATCAGCCAAAGCTAGATAACATACACACAAAAATTTCTTTAAGGATTTAATAATGTAAGCATATGAGTTTGCCTTTGTTATGCATTGTGAAAAATCCAAGTATTTATAAATCAACCCCCCCCAAAAAAGCAGACAGAGCTTAGTCCAGAGACAGAATTTTTAGAAACCATTTTACATGTAAACTTTACATGTAAACTGAATGTCAAGAACATGGAAAACGACACAGCAAGAGTTTGAACATCATGTGAGAATGAGTCTCAGAGACAGAAATACTCTGCAACCCACAGAAGAAGCAAACGAGGGCGCCTGGATGGCCCAGTGGGTTAAAGCCTCTGCCTTCAGCTCAGGTCATGAGCTCAGGGTCCTGGGATCGAGGCCTGCTTCGGGCTCTCTGCTCAGCAGGGAGTCTGCTATCTCCTCTCTCTGCCTGCCTCTCTACCTACTTGTGATCTCTCTGTCAAATAAATAAATAAAATCTTTAAAAAAGGGGGGGCAAACAAATTAAGTCAAAATCACTTACATCTCAAAGTTTCAAGGTCTTGATTGCAAATGGTCAAGGCGGTTACTTGCATTTCCTTCTTCTTCTTTACACCCATTTTAAATAGAATTAATAGCAGTCACTGCAAAAAAGAAGAGATTAAAGCATGGTCTAATACAGGATTTCTGAACCTCAGCACTCTTGGCATTTGCGACCAGATAATTTTTTTGCTATGCAGTGTAGAATGTTTAACATGTTCCTGTCCTCTGCCCTTTAGATGCCAGGAGCATCCCCTTCCCCTGCAAGTTATGAGAACCAAAAAATACTTCCAGACATTGCCAAATGTTTCCTGGAGAGCAAAGTGGCCTCAGGTGGAGAAAAAATGGTCTAAGAATTTCTGCTTCAAAAGAAATACATTTCGGGGAGCCTAGGTGGCTCAGTTGGGTAAGTGACTGCCTTCGGCTCAGGTCATGATCCCAGAGAGCTGGGATGGAGTCCCGCATTGGGCTCCCTGCTCGGTGGGAAGCCTGCTTCTCCCTCTCTCACTCCCTCTGCTTGTGTTCTCTTTCTCGCTGTGTCTCTCTCTGTCAAATAAATAAAATCTAAAAAAAAAAAAATACATTTCTTAGCTCAACAAGAGTTTATTATTGTCTAAAGTTATTCCTACCTTTTATGGCCCAGTCTTTGTATTTTAAAAGACAACCAACCTTCACTTTAGTAATAACAATAACAATAAAAAAACAGCATGGTTTTTCCAAAAGTAAACTGGGCTCAACTAACCTCAATGCCTTCCCAGTTAACCAAAGGTGTTTGGCGAGGAGGAAAGAGGACAGGACAAGTGCTACAGAGCAGCTGCTGTTGTTGGAGAAAACAGAGGAGATGTGTTCGGTCTTGCTACAGAATTAGGAAAAGTTAGTGCAAGTTTCAGGGAGGCAAATCCCAGCTCAATGCAAAGAGAAACTCTCTGGTCCAACTGTGCAATGGACTGCCTTATAAACAGAGACTTTCCCATTCCTGGAAATATCCCAGCAGAAGCTGAATGAACCCTTTGCGTCTAGACTCCTGCAACAGCCTCACAACTGGTCTCTTCTCCTCTGCCTTATTTCTGAGGAGTCCCCTCTTTTCACTGTCATCAGAGCAATTAATTAAAGTTTTTAAAACTTTAATCAAATCTAATTACTCTCCTCCTTAAAACTTTACAAGGGCTTCCAGTTACACTTAGAATAAATCCAACTTGAGACCTTGGCCCTCAAGGCCACAAGTAATCTGGACCTGCCTTCCACTGCATTTTCATCTCCGATCAATCTTCTCTTCACCATCTAAGGCACTTTGCCCTTCCTCATACCTCTGCCCATCAATGCTTGTTCCACGAGATCTTTGCAAGATCTTTTCCCCACCTTTCAGGTTTCTTTTCAAACAGCACCTCCTATGAGAAGCCGTCCATGAGAAGTCTGTCTAAAATGCCACAGATCATTTCCATTACTTTACTTTCTTCATAGTACTACTACTACCTAAATTGTAGTAACTCGTTTATTTGTATATTGTTTGGCTCCCCTAGTAATAAGCTCCACGAAGGCAGCAACTTTAATCTGTTTTATTCACTGTTCTAATTCTCAATTCTTAAAACAGTACCTGGCATATAATCAGTGCTTAATAAATATGTGATGAACAAATGAATAAATTAACAAACACTGTCTGAGATGTATGCTTTTAACAATAGAAAAGTGCACTACCTGGTATGTATATTCTGTATCTAAGTGACAAGCTAGTCCTGACACTGAAGAACCTATGGTCTTTCTGCAAAGTAAGAAATCCATACAGTGATGGAATGTGAAAAACCACTTAACAGAAAATGGTAATAAAAATGGACACAGCTAGAATGGCAAGACAAGAGAAGAATTTCAGAGGTGATATGATTAGATCTAGGGTAATAACTGGGGATCACTTCCTAGGAAAAGTAACCACTATACAAACTTAAGGGATAGAGACATAACTAGGGAGACTATTCTCTGGTGAATGGTAAGTTTACAGCAGGATTTGATTGTGGAACACTCAAGACTACGCAAAAATTGGTTCGGTACTTATGCGTGCTCAACGGATGCCTAAATGTTTGTCCTGATGAACTGGGTCTTCCCAATTGAGTAAAATCCCGTGCCCACCCTACAACACTACTCCAGTGGCCCGAAGATGCTCAGCAAGTTCTACTCCTACTCTAGAGCTGCTTCCCTTTTGACCGCTGCTTCACCCCCACCTACACCTTTCCCGCTGACTCCCACAAACATTCTCTGGGTAATTTCCGAACCACGTGGAGTCCGGAGAGCGACAAGTGACCAAAATACAACAACAACAACCCAGGCGAAAGTGCCGTCTCCATGGAGACCTAAGCGACCGGAAATGGGTAGCACCACACCAAATTCTCACGATAGCAAAGGACGAGAACTGGTGCGACTCGCCGGGCTGCCCTCGCAAACTGGCGGAGTCGAGCGGTGAAGAATCGCGCGCTACCGCGGGTCTGGCACACAGAACGCCTGGGAGCCAAACCTCGTGCTGGTGAGCGTCTAAGAAGAGTCGCAGCCGTCTAGACGAGTACCGGAGTTGGTGCAGTTCGATGACGTCTCAATGGCTCAACGTGGTCTGTAGACTACCGGGTCGGAGCGACGGGAGGGAAGCAAGGGGACTTCGTACAGGAAGCATCGCGAGAACTGAGCTCTTCCAATAAGGAGTTCGGAGCGGCTGTGATGTCATCGCGAGCTGGTGTTAGCGGGTGGGTTTGGGTGGATGCCGACTTTATAGTGTGAGCGGTGAGGCGCTCACAGCGCCCGGGGCTACCCAGCCGCTTCGCTCGCCTTAGGGCAGTGTAGACCGAGAGTCCTGGGAAGCACCTGTGCCTCAATCCAGACGTTCCACCCTTCTCCCACGCAGTTTACCCAGCGCAGAAAGGGAGACAAAACTGCCTCCGGGCTACGGGAGCCAGCGACCGTAGAGCCTGCGAGATGGGGTCATTCGGGCATCATTAAACCGAAGCCCTTCTAAGAATTTAACTCAAATGAGAAGCGCCGAAATAAACTGACGTGAGCCCGAGTGCGTTTGTACGATACAGCAAATAGTTCCTGAGCACTAACTGTGCGAGCGTTGCCAGCCTTGAAAGTTACACCCTATTTGGAATGTGTATTTTACGCAGAAAATTAAAATCAGATGATTCATTCCTTTAGAAATAAATAACTAGGTCCGAACACTACGCTAGGAGCTGGAACAGAGGGTGGGGATGGGGGGTAAGATCCACACACAGAGACCGACGCTGTGCAAGTTGGCCAGTGTGGCTGGAGCCAAGTGAGTTAAGAGGGTAGGTTGTAGGGAATGGGACTGGGGGGCGGGGGGCGTTAGATGATGTAAAGCCCGATTGCTCTTTGTAAGGACTTTTACTTTCAGCTTAAGAGGACTCTCAGTGAAATGGGGCGTCGTTTCGATCAGAAGGGAAATAGGTTTATTTGCATTTCAAAAGAGTCACTATAGGTACTTTGTAGTGGAAGCTGGATGACCCGTGAGTGTGGAAGCTATTTTTGTAAACTAGGCTAACAAGATGCTAGTGGCTCGGACCAGGGTGGCAGCTATGAAAAGAAAGTGTGAGGAGTGGACAGATTCGGGATTATGATCCGAAATAAACTAGCATGTTTTTCTGAAGGATAAAAGATACAAGGTATGAAGAAAGAGGAGTCAAAGATGATCCCTAGATTTCTGGCTTGAGCAAGGGGGAAGGATGAAATTGCCATTTATAGTGATGGAGCAAAACTTTGGAGTGGATTTGAGTGGGTTTAAAACAGACTGGGAGAGGAAATGGCAAGATCAAGTGGAAATAAATCTAGTACTTCCATTACACAGGGTCCAATAAATGGAGCAGTAACTCCATCGGAAGTAGAGGCAATGAAGGTTTAGGTTTTAAAGATTCAAATAGTAACGTGTTTAGAGAAGATACCTTTTGTTTTTGTAGCCACCTGGTGCTACCCACCTGAAACCGCCTTAAATTCTGTTTGAGGTTTTCTAGAATACACCGTGAATTTGGGCCATGAACTTTTTTTACGTAGCTATTTTTTTTATTTGTAAAAATGTATTCCAAGGAAATTGTTAAAGAATCCGTAATCCCTAGTATATAAAAGTGTAAAAACACTTAAATGACATCTTATTGTAGAGGTGGCCTACATAATATCATGAAAATAATCAATATATCCATGTTTTGTTCAGTGTAGTTTAGCTTTGAAAATACAGACCTGTTTGAAACAGCATTTCCACTTCAATTAGGGAATGGATTTTTTTATACTTACTTAATGACACATTTTCACACATAACGATTTTTTTAAATCTTTGACATTTGAAAAGACACATGAATAATTAAAATCTGATTCCTGAGAACTACACAAAAGGGGCTTTAATTGCTTCCTTATTTAATACTTGTTCATAAAAATCTCTATACAAGCCAGAATTCATACTGATCCAAGGTAAGTTTCTCCTGTAAGTATTGCTTGCATAACTGAGAAGCATAATATAGTCTGTCAGTTTTATAGTCCCATTACCTCCTTAAAAAATAGTTTTTGGTATTCTGCCAGCAATACATGATTTACATAATTAAAGAATCCCTCATAAAAAGCTTTATTGCATAGTTTTGTGTCTAAAATGAAGTCCAAAAGCATATACTAGACTATGAATATGAACATTGTGTCATTTTCTAATATAAGATGAACTCTTGTTAGTTGTTAATAAAATAAGGGGTTTTTTTTCAAGATTTTATTTATTTATTTGAGAGAGAGACAGAGCATGAGCTGAAGTTAGAGGGAGAGCAAACTCCCGGCTGAGTCGGGAGCCTGATTTGGGGCTCAATCCCAGGACCCCAAGATCACGACCTGAGCCAAAGGCAGATCCTTCAGTGACTGAGCCACCCAGGTGCCCCTAAATTTGTTATTTGTTAATAGGTTTATCTCCCAGTCAATGAAAGAAAGCAAGTTGTTATTTGTCTTTCTGCATCATAAATGACCCTAAAACCTAATGTCTTAAAACACTACGTTTTTACTCACACAGTTTCTACGGGTCAGAAATTTAGCAGCCTTGTATATGGCTGAGTGCTTCTGGCCAGGAATCTCTCATGATGAGCCTGCAGTCACTGGAAGATCTGGCTGGGGTGGGAAGAACCACTTGCAGAATGACTTAGCTCCGCGACTCTGGCTGTTGACATTAAGCCTCAATTCCTTCCATGTAGGCATCTCCCCAGGTTGCTTAAACATTCTCACAGAATAGTAAGCAAGAGACAGCAAGGTAGAAACTTCAGTGGCTTTGATGGCCCAGCCATAGGAGTTACACACCATTTCAGCAATATTGTATTAGTCGCAAAGGTTTGCTCTATTCATCGTGAGAAGGGAGGACACAGAAGTGTGTACCAGGAGGCCAATAGAATTGGGGGTGCCATTTTGGAGGCTAGCTACCCCAGTACTGTAGCATATCTGCTGGGTGTTCCTTGATGCTTAAAATGTACTAGCTATGGAATTAAAACTACGGAATGATTGATTTAAGAGTGGTTTGAATGTGATTTCCACAGTGTTATCTTAAAAGGAAACATTAATGCTCATGCTTTCTTACGAAGTTATTTGCCTTTAATGACGTATATTTTCGTAGAAGATGCCCCAGAATTTAAACATAAAATTAGTTTTATTGTGAGGAAGGAACATTTTAGATGTTCTTCAAACTTTCTCTTTTTAAGCCATTTGGATCCGTTCCCTCCTTTAAGAGCACATGGTGGCTTGCCTTCTATGTGACACTCCTGTCTTCCTTCCTCATACACCAGGCTCCGAAGCGAGAGTAACCTTCTCAACAGTCCCTGAAAGCACTGTCCTTTGATGTGCTGTTCTGGGCTCTCTGCTGGGAGGGTCTTTCATATTCCCACCGGAGAAACTTCAGCACACTTGAAGACCCTTATCAAATGTCACCTCGTGAGGGAAACCTGGCAAGAAATCCCTCGTTCTGCCATACTTAGATTTTTGTCTCAATTATAACATTGTCATTTTGTCAGTTCTTTATATGCTTGTCAGTCTTCCTCCAAGCCCTTCCAAGACAGGGACCATCTTTAACTCCCTAGTGCCTAGCGCCACGCTGAGCACAAGTAGCTCAACAAATATTTGTTGGTTTAGGGCAATGACTAGCAAGTTCTTTGCAATGCTGATGGGCAGTAGTGCTTACTTTACCATTATGTGGCAGCCAACTACAGAATTATTTCCTCCTTTGAATAAGGCCAGGATGAATACTCACCAAATTGTAGTCAGTGGTTTTGTGAGGGACTGAAATTACAGGAGGCCATCATTTTCCATGGTGTTTCTGCATTGTTGGAATAATAGCATGTTTTTTCCTGTGAAATACAGCATTCATAGAGAAAAGTTCAGAAAACATTTATAAAGAAGTTTTAGCTTCTTCCTACCCAAAGGTATGCTAGAATGACTTGTTAAATGCTATGAAATATAATGTTCAAATAGATGATTATGAAAATTGCTCAATATTGTGTGTATGTGTGTTTTGTTCAGTATTATTCTAGCTCTGAAAAATGTTGGTATTTTGATAGGGATTGCATTAAATCTGTAGATTGCTTTGGATAGTATGGACATTTTAATAATATTGGTTCTTCCAATCCATGAGCATGGAATGCCTGTTTATTTGTGTCCTCTTCAGTTTCTTTCAGCAGTGTTTTATATTTTTCAGAGTTCAGGTCTTTCCTTTGTTAAGTTTATTTCTAGCTATTTTATTATTTGTTGTGCAATTTAAATGGGATTGTTTTCAATGTTGTGTTTTTTAAATTCAGCATTATTTCTGCTTATACTTTTTACATCAAAAAACCAAATCTTTAAAAGAAAATTTAATTCAAAAATTAAGTAATAAGGAAAAATATTTATAAAATAATATGACCTGAAAATATCGCAACAGAATTATATATACATTATTGTTACAACTTCTAAAAATACAGATACTATGAATAAAGGTTGGAAGAGAATGTATTTGAAAGAGTTTATTAGGCTAGTTAGACTGAGTGAACATTTTTTCCTCTTCAGCTGTCTTTCATGTAACACTGGGTTAACAAACTTTTAGCCTGTTTTTGTAATCACCAAAAAGTGAACATTTTTTCTATTTGAATTATGTTACTGTCATTTTATTTTATTTTATTTGAGTGAGAGAGGGAGGGAGAGAGCGCTTGTGTGCATGTGAGCAGAGAAGTGGGCAGAGAGAATGGAGCAGAAGGGGAGGGAGAGAGACAAGCAGACTCTGTGCTGAGTGCAGAGCCTGACATAGGGCTCCATCTCATAACCCTGAGGTCATGACCTGAGCTGAAAGCAAGAGTCAGCTGCTTAACTGATTGAGCCACCCAGGCATCCCATAACTCATTTTAAAGAAAGGCAAGAGTTGCGTAGGGCACAGATGAAAAAACATAACAATTTTAAATATGTTGCACCATCCTTCATTAAAATGCTTTTGAAAGCAAATGTTTTTCATTCTTGTTCTAAAAAGCAGTCTCATTTCCCCCACATTATTCTGCCATCCAAAACCAGACATCATTTGGGAGCCCATGTATGGACTTTATCTAGAAAGACAAGTGAGGAAGTTTTGCATAACCTGGTCATTATGACAATCCCAATTCTCAGCCCTCCCCATGCAAGGGACTAGTAGTTGCCTCCCATCATTTCTTTGGGACATCTGAACAAACCTGGGACAGGAAGAAATGGAAAGTTTGATATAAACTTTAGAGAGCAGGTCTCCACTCTACTGGGTACTGCAAGAGTAGAAAAGAGTTTGTAAAACATAGTTCTGATTTATTATAAAAGGAAAGATTGTGTTGTTTTTGATACCCATATTATCCCGACTTTGTGCTTTAGGTTTCTGGGGCAGAGCAGATAGCTATTTTTTTCTTCCAGCAAACAACAGCCACTTGGTTCCTCAGCCCAAATTCTTATTCCTGGGATGACCTGAGAGCTGGTTGAATAAAACTCACCATATGAAGTAATATATATTATAGGTGAGAACCCCCCCCCAAATGAATCTGGGCACTTAGATAGAAGGGAGAGGCAGCTGTATCTCTCCCCTCTTCTCAGAGAATTTCCTTGGTGATGCAATAGAAGGGATCCTGTGTTCTTACTCTTAACCCTTTGGAATATAAGTAAATTTTTCCAGGGGAAAGATAAACCTGGTGTCTCCAGCTTTCCTACCATAGATGCCTCTACAATACAAGTCTCATTCGTCTCTTCAAAATATAAACACAAACACATACTTCCAGGAGATAAATTTCTGTAATTTACCTCCTACAGGTGTTACAGAGTAATATTGCATGTGTAAAATTTTGGGGGTATGGTAAATCTCTTCTGCATGTGTCACAGACAGTTCTGTCACTAACCAGTGATCAGGCTTGATTTTAGTCCAAGTCCCCAGTAAAATTTGCTCAGAAAGCCCTAACTGTGCAAAAAGATAAAAATATTTTCTCTATTGTTCCACAGACTGGTTAGAACAATCCCAAAACTTGTATGTCTAAGTTGGTGAGACCTTTCACTTTTATTTCAAACTTGCTGCAATTACTTACGATTTCTGAAGCTCCTATCATTCCTTTTGTGTTACTTTGATTAAGAACTTACTTTGATGAGAAAATCTGCCTTGCTGTTTATGGTCTGACTTTGCTTTTGGCCATTTGATCAATTGAGCACTCTCCTTGATCATACTTGCCGTTACTTCTGATGGTTCCCAAAAGTCAAATCCAATTCCAAAGGATGAAGATTTCTATACCAGGGGCATCTGGGAGGCTCAGTCATTGAGCATCTGCCTTCGGCTTAGATCATGATCCTAGAGTCCTGGGATCTAGCCTGGCATTGGGCTCCCTGCTGGGCAGGAAGCCAGCTTCTCTCTCTCTCACTCCCCCTGCTTATGTTCCCTCTCTAGCTATGTTTCTCTCTGTCAAATAAATACATAAAATCTTTTTTAAAAATTCTATACAATTGGAGATCCTGAAAAGAATGTCCCAAAAATAACATTCAAGATTTCCAAAAATATTATGAGCCATACTAATATTTGAAGAAATGTGTATGGCCTCTCAAGGTGACTTCTCCCATGGGAACTATTCTCATTTGGATATGTAAGTTTTGTTTTGTTTTGTTAATTCACAAAGCTTTATATAAGAAATATAAAGTTTGGGGCACTTAGGTGGCTCAGTCGTTAAGCGTCTGCCTTTGGCTCAGGTCATGATCCCGGGGTCCCGGGATCAAGTCCCATATCAGGCTCCCTGCTCCATGGGGAGCCTGCTTCTTCTTCTCTCACTCCCACTGCTTGCCTTCCCTCTCCAGCTGTGTTTCTGTCAAATAAATAAATAAAATCTTTTTTAAAAAAAGGAAACAAAGTTCTGTTCTGATTGTGGCTTGATATTTCTAGCACTAATCCTTAACTTAGTGAAGGTAACCTATAAAGTTCACCTCAATCCTGCTCCTTCCAGTCTTGCCTATAAATGAATGGAATATTCTTTTTCTGGTATCTACACTGTTGCATTCTAGGAACTGCCATAATATCTTTCTTTTTCCCTGAGGTATGAGCAAGACACCCATGAGGGTTGCTAGCTAATCCAATATTGGTGATTCGGGTTTCATGCATATAGTTGATATTAGGCACAGAAGAATTCCAGTAGCAGTAATACCAGATGGGCGTGAGCAGCCTCATTCTGGGCTCTCCATTCACAGCTAGCTCTCAGCCAGCACCTGGGTATATAGGGAAGAGGGCCTGGCCACTAGGGAGAAAAGTGTGCCAAGTGAATGGTAGGCAGGGCTTCAGAGCAGGAATATGGCTCATAAAGCAGTAGCCCAAAGGAAGTAAAGACTGCTTCTTGGTAGACAGGCAGGGGAGCCCAAAATTCCTCCAACAGCCAGGTATCAGTCTATCTCAAATCCCAGCATGGCCCAGCCACAGAAGGAATGAACTAGATCTGAACTTTCCAAATGGTATGCTTAGTAAACTGGTGGTGTCAGAAATGGTCAATGATTTACCAACATCATGATCCCAGCCTTCCGATCAGCCAGGCCATCGCTATGGACCCCTATATATACGATCTATCCTTTCATCCTTGGACTATTCCATATTCTCATTTTCTATGTAATGAGAAGCCCAGGATAAGTTGTTTCAGCCTTGAAGACAAGCTGACTGACCAGTTTGGGGTCATTTTTTGGAGATACAAAGTTCAATAACCCAAATACTCATTTCAACTGCTGTACTGGTGGGTCATAGACATGAAAGGTACCTGAGTGATTTTAAAAGATGATTAAGAGGGGCGCCTGGGTGGCTCAGTTGGTTAAGCGACTGCCTTCGGCTCAGGTCATGATCCCGGAGACCCGGGATCGAGTCCCACATCGGGCTCCCCGCTCAGCGGGAAGCCTGCTTCTCCCTCTCTCACTCCCCCTGCTTGTGTTCCCTCTCTGGCTATGTTTCTCTCTGTCAAATAAATAAAATCTTTAAAAAAAAAAATAAAATAAAAAATAAAAGATGATTAAGAGGCCTAGTCCATAGAACTCAGTAACTGATTAAGTGCTGGCAATAAATGAAAGGCAAGAGGATGGTTTCTAGGATTCTGGTTTCAGTGAAGACAGGCATGGTGATCTTGGGGTTCTGGCAGCACTGAGTGGAAAGCCAGTAGAATAGCAGTGGTGGACGTTTTGGGGTATGCGTTAACATAGTTAACACCCTTACAATTCACTTCTGTGGGCATACAATTCACTTCTGTGGGCACTTCTGGAGAAAAGCTACAAAATAGAACGATTCAACTCAATTTTAAAATAATACACAAAAAATAGTATTTTCTTTCTTCAACTGAATGCTCTGCCTTAGTATTTCACGTACCAGCTCTGTGGCAGCCTTCTAATTTAGAGCTTACAGAGCTCCTAGGGTTCTTGCCTGGAACTCCTATGTCAGGGATTCTGCCTACCTTGGTCAGAACAGGCTTGGAATTGGGAGAGGCTGTGCCTGTTGGAGAGGGGAAGCCCTTGAGCTGGGAGGGACCGGGGCAGGTTAGGGCTGTCACTCCAGGGCCACTCAGCAGGAGCCACAGCATCTCCTCAGCCCTTCGCTCATGTCAGCTTAGTTAATTCTCACACAAACCTCTGGCTAGTTACTGTCTCCCTTTCATAAATGAGAAAACTGATTTTCCTAGAGATTAAAGGAAAGGATCGATTCGAAGGGACCCAAGTGTAAAGCTCTACCACTGACCAGTAAACTATTTAACCTCTCTGAGCCTCAATTTTCTCACCTTTTAAAAAACAGCTATAGAGGAGCACCTGGATGGCTCAGTCATTAAGCGTCTGCCTTCGGCTCAGGACTTAATCCCAGGGTCCTGGGATCAAGGCTGGTCCTGGGATGGAGCCCCTCATGGGCTCCCTGTTCAGCAGGAAGCCTGTTTCTCCTTCTCCCACTCCTGCTCTGTTTCCTCTCTCGTTGTGTCTCTCTGTGTCAAATACATAAAATCTTTAAAAATAGTAAAAATAAAAAACAGCTGTAGGGGTGCCTGGGTGGCTCAGGTCATGATCTCAAGGTCCTGGCATCAAGCCCCACATCAGGCTTCCCAATTAGCAGGGAGTCTACTTGTCCCTCTCCCTCCCTCTCTGCCCCCGCTTGTTTTGTCTATCTCTCAAGTCAATAAAATCCTTTTTTTTAAAACTGATTTTAAGGATTTTTTAAAAAGATTTTATTTTATTTATTTGACAGTGAGAGAGAGATCACAAGTAAGCAGAGAGGCAGGCAGAGAGAGAGGAGCAGAGAGCTGCTGAGAGCCTGATGTGGGCCTCGATCCCAGGACCCTGAGATCGTGACCTGAGCCGCAGGCAGAAACTTTAATCCACTGAGCCACCCAGGCACCCTCAAGTCAATAAAATCTTGAAAAAATTAAAAACAGTGGTAATTATATCTACTTTGCTACATTGCTGTGAGAATTTAATGAGATAGCACATGTAAGGTGCCTATCATAGTTTCTGGAACATAACACATGTTCAAGAAATGGTCTTTTATTTTTCTTGTTCACACTTGACCCTACTCTTGTAAGCTCTCTTCAACTCACTCTCAATTTTCAGAACTCCCTGTGGTAGACTGCATCGTCTTTCCAAAGATGCACGTGTGGTAATACAGGGACCAGTGAATATGTTACCTTATGTGGCAAAAGGGGATGTGATTAAGGATCTTGAGGTGAGATTATCCTGGGCTACCTGGGTGGTTCACCACAGAGATCCTTATGAGAAAGGCAGGAGGACCAGCATCGGAAAAAGATGTGGTAACAGAAGCGGGAGTTAGAGAGATGTGCTCTGAAGATGGAGGGAAGGGCCACCAGCCAAGGAAAGTAGGCGACTCTAGAAACCACAAAGACAGGGAACACAACCCAGTGGACTCCTTGATCTCTAACCAGGTAAGACCATTTGCAGCTTCTAAACTCCATAACTACAATATAATGTGTATTTTAAGCTACTAAGTTTGTGCCTTTGCTATAGCACAAAAGAAATTAATACATTCCCTAGGGGCACCTGGGTGGCTCAGGTGGTTAAGCGACTGCCTTCAGCTGGGGTGGTGATCCTGGAGACCTGGGATCAAGCCCCACATCCGGCTCCCCACTTGGCAGGAAGCCTGCTTCTCCCTCTCACTTCCCCTGCTTGTGTTCCTTCTCTGGCTGTGTTTCTCTCTGTCAAATAAATAAAATCTTAAAAAAAAAAAAAGAAATTAATACATTCCCTAACTGCTACACATGCCCACTGACCTCAGTGTCCAACACAGCCAGTCGCCAGGGTACTCACCTGGCTGACTGTTCCCACCCTCATAACTCAGGCAGCCTTGGGGTTGGGGAAACGAAACCTATGCAGCTGGGGTTTTTGAGTTTTGGGGTTTTTTTTCCAAAAGATTTTTTTTAAGATACAGATTTTGAGGAGAGAAGAAACATGGGACAGAGAATTATGAAATAGCAAACAAATACAAATGCAGGCTGTTTTGCTAGTTGTTTTATAACCACAGCAAACTGGTACAGAGAACACCCCATAAAAACATCACAATAAAGTTTCAAAGATGGAGGTTTTCCTTTGCACGGCTAAATCTTCGGAATTTGGGCTAAAGCCCATGTTTTGGGGGCAGGTCACTGGGTTCCTTGTGCAAGCCACCCTTTGAACCAGATTTGAATGCGAGAAGGACCACGTGGCCCAAGCGGAAGCACGGCAGTGGACGGGTTCGTGGTCACGTGACCGCCGAAGCTCCTCCCCTCGGGGCCTGGTCCTCCTCCAGGTGGCCCTTCCCCAGCCGGGAGCGACAGGCTCCAGGAGTGCGTTGGCTTCTCTGGCTGCGTCCACGTTCTTGATCCCCGCCTTTAGGTGGCATGTGATTCTAAGCCTGGCGCAAAGTGCCCCGGCTTGGCTGGCCCCGCCAATTCCCAAAGGCGGCCACTGGTGCGGTAATGGGCGAATCCAGGAAGTGAGGCGATCATCCCAAGAGCTGTGAACACTTCGGCCAAACTCCGCTCTCCTTTCTTGGCCTCACAATACACACACCTGCAAGGGCAGAAGTTGGGGATTCTTGGAAGAAGCACCCCAGCCTGTCCGTATCCCAGCGTGCAGGAAGGGGAGAATCTTCAGAAGGGCGCGCAAGCCGAGGCGTAACTGCTCTGCGGTGCCCGGGGTCCTGGCTCAGACTGGAGTCCGTGTATCAGGAGTCGGGAACTCCTTCAAGGGCACCACACGCACCCCCTCTCCCCCCGGGAGCCGAGTGAAGCCCCTCCCCCTCTGTCCCGGGGCCGCACCGCCTGAGTTCTCCTGGCCTGGGGAGGAACATACGCGGTCCCTTCAATCAGGCCCCAGTATCTGTCACGTATTCCTCCTAAGAGACCTGTGAAGCACCGTTCTCATTGTCCTGATGAAGAAACAGTTTAAATGGAGCAAATGGCCAGTGTGCAGTGGTTCTGATGCTTCCTTAGTCCAGGGCTCTTTCCGTTATATTCCGAACGCTCCTTTTTATATGCAAATGAGGTCAGTTATGTCGGTGACATTTCCCTACAAAATGAAACAATGTCGTAATTACGAAGGCTGTGGAATTGATGGTATTAAATGGGTAATTTCGGTTTAATGTTAAATCCTGGAGTATATGACCTAGGTCCTGCAAGAGTGCCTTTCCAAGTGTCACCTCTGCCATCTCTTGGTCAAATGACGGTATGACTAAAGTTAGTGGGTATTGATATTGTCATCACAGAGAAGTCAAGCATGCCCCTGAGGCTGGGTGAACTATTTGAGTGTGGACTCTTGACTTTTAGGGTCAGCGATGACAAAGTAAAATGTTAAATATACAAATTAAGAGTCAGAGGTTTTCCACAATAATCTCTGCTCAGTATGAGGAACCTCACAGTTTACAGTGGAAGAGCCTATGCATTCAACAAATATTTATTAAACATTGTCTTAAATATGTTTCCCAGGAAACAGATTCCAGGCAGAGGTTTGCGGAAAAGAGGGTTTCTGGGGAGTACTCTTGAGAACAACCCCTGAGGAGGCGTGAGGGGAACAGAAATGGTCAGAAAGGATTGAACAGGGTTGACTGTGCCACAGTAGATTTAGTCGATCCTATTGGGAGATTTGGAGCTGTCTTGGCAAGGTACTCTGTCCTGCATCATCAACCAGTTATTTGATCATGAGCCAAATCAGCTAACACTAGCCACATCTAAGGGAATGCGAGCCTGGGTCCTAAAAGGGGGAACCGGGAAACACACTACCCCATCCAGTACAGACCTCTACTACATCCTGGGCACTGTGCTATGGCCTAGGGACGCGATATTGAACAAAACACCATCTCTCCCTTCAAAGGCACCCAGGAGTACAGAGCTAAAAAATAAACAGATAAATGTTTTTAAAAACAGGACCTAGAAAATTATCTTGTAGCTAGAAAATGTATGCCATAAGCTTAAGTAAACAACAAAGAAAAAATCCTTGCTTTTTATTGATAGCAATAAAGATGGTTGAAAATATTTAGGGTGAAAAGTGAATTCAATAAAACTTGAAGATGTAAAAATTGAAGATGATGGGAAAAAAGTTTGTCCCAAAAACAGTTCCAGAGAAACTTGCCAATGAAACGTAACCGGAGCTGTGGGAGATCACTTTGGCAATCCTCTGTAATGGACTGTGGATCCCTCCAGCTCTACCCAAGAACAGGTGACGGGGTTTTCCCCCATGCCAGGACCTGCAGTTGTGCTGAGCTATTGGTAAGAAGGCCGCCCAGAGGCAGATGTTATTGCTGGAGTGGCTGGTGTGCAGGCTGCTGATTTAGGGTTGTTCTCCCCAGACACAGCACCTTGGTACAATCGGGAAGGGCAGCTCCTTGGTGCCTGAACTGGGTGGCTAAGTGAACAAGAACTCGGGGAGTCCAGCCCTCCCAGCTGAGTAATCATTAGGTTCTAAATGTTTGCACATTTGTAGTCACTGCCCCGATTCAAGACACTGCTAACAACCTCCTTACTTGTGCCTGTGGAGCAGAGTTTCTTAACCTCAGCTCTAGTGACATTTGGGATTGGATGGGTCCTTCCTTGTGGAACTGCCATCTGCATTCAGAGATGCTGAGCCACATCCTCCGCCTCTCCCCACTAGATGTCAGTAGCAACCCTTAGTCACGGCAATCAACAATGTCTTCAGACCACCACTGGGCCAAACGTGTGCCCTGTGTACACTTCTCACAATGGCCTCTCACAGTTTGAACCAAGTATAAAAAGTTAATGAAAGTTTTGCAACAACAACAAAAAAATTGAATTCACTCTATGCTGATGTAAAATTTAAAGGGGAAAAGCAAACAAACAAACAAAAGACATCCAGAAACCTTTAGAGAAGAAACTTTACAGGGCCCAGTACAAAGTAAAAATACAGTTCTCCTCCTTCAAAACTGACCAAGAATTTCCAAACAGTGACAGAAATAATGTTGAACTGAATGTGGAGCCTTTCTAAGTGTGGGGTCCTGTTCAGCTGGTGCAGTTCTCATACCCATGAAGCTCACCCTGAACCCCATGTTACCCAATCTGCCTGATGGGGAATGTGACAGCTGTGTGGACCCTGGGAACCCCATGCCGACTGGAAACAACTGTTCCCATTGCACAATAAAACAACATCCTAGAATAAACAGCATTGTGAGTTTTGGCATTAATTTTGACTTTTAAAAATATTGCATTAAAATATCGTGATTCCTGAGGATTCTGTAAATATTTATTTATTTGAGGTGGGGCAAAGGGAGGGGGAGAATCTCAAGCTGACTCCCCACTGAGCGCAGAGGCCCGTGCAAGGCTTGATCTTATGACCCTGAGATCGGGACCCTGAGCTCATGACCCTAAAATCATGACCATGAGATCAGGACCTGAACAGAAACCAAGAGTGAGAGATTTAACTGACTGAGCCACCCAGGTGTCCCTTGATTACTGAGGGTTTTGGCACCATCTTAAATTTTGCATCTGAACAGAGTCCCCCCTTGGTGCACCCTGATCTGAGACTTTGTCAAATGTTCCCCACTGACTTAGAGAAGTGGTTCTCAAACTTTAGCCAGTATCAAAATCACCTGAGAAGCTTGTTAAGACATAGATCAGGGGCGCCTGGGTGGCTCAGTTGGTTAAGCAACTGCCTTCAGCTCAGGTCATGATCCCGGAGACCTGGGATCAAGTCCCACATCGTGCTCCCTGCTCGGCGGGAAGCCTGCTTCTCCCTCTCTCACTCCACCTGCTTGTGTTCCCTCTCTGGCTGTGTTTCTCTCTGTCAAATAAATAAAATCTAAAAAAAAAAAAAAAAAAGACATAGATCAGTCCAGGTTTCTGATTCAGTAGGGCTGGGATGGGGCCTGAGGATTTGCATTTCCAACAAGTCCCCAGATAATGCCGAAGCTGCTAGTCCCTGGCCCGTTGAGAACGACTGCTTTCAAGCCATCCTTCATGTAAGAATGACATTTCCAGAATACAAGACACTTCTCTCCTGAACTCCTCATGGCTCCCCATGGCCTAGAAACTAGATGCTTCTTGGCATAGCAGGCATTAGCCCAGAAGTCACCTTCTGTCCCTTCTGTGCCCTCCCCCATGGTGCCCTATGGGACCAAATGACTGACTCAAATCATTTGTCATATCCCCAGAACCCTTTTGAAAGCCTCTAGATTGAGCTAAGTGCCTTTTTTTGTCCTCCCACTACCCATGGAATATACCCCTCTGTTAGCATTTAACTTTGTCCTGAAAGGATCTGTTTGTGTGAATGTCTACCCCCATCAAAGGGCAGGATCCTGGAGGGATTTTCTTTATTCTTCTAGTCACTGTGACAAGTAGCGCTCCAGTATCATCTAATGGACTGAGTCAAACTGACCTGAACACCATTCTGGTACAGTGAAGTAAAAACAGAAAAGGAATACAATCTTTTTTTTTTTTTTAAGGATTTTATTTATTTATTTGACAGAGAGAGAGAGAGATCACAAGTAGGCAGAGAGGCAGGCAGAGAGAAAGGAGGAAGCAGGCTCCCCGCTGAGCAGAGAGCCTGATGTGGGCCTCGATCCCAGGACCCTGAGATCATGACCCAAGCCGAAGGTAGAGGCTTTAACCCACTGAGCCACCCAGGCATCCTTTTTTTTTTTTTTTAAAGATTTTATTTATTTATTTGACAGAGAGAAACACAGCGAGAGAGGGAACACAAGCAGAAGGACTGAGAGAGGGAGAAGCAGGCTTCCCGCTGAGCAGGGAGCCCGATGTGGGGCTCGATCCTGGGTCTCCAGGATCATGACCTGAGCCGAAAGCAGTCGTTCAACCAACTGAGCCACTCAGGCGCCCCCCCCCCTTTTTTTTTAAGATTTTTTTCTTTTCTTTTTTTTTTTCTCAGAGAGAGAGGAAACACATGAGCAGGGGGAACAGGGAGAGGGAGAAGCAGGCCCAATGAGTAGAGAACCCAATGCCGGACTAGATCCTAGTATCCTGGCATCATGACCTGAGCCCAAAGGCAGATGCTTCACTGACCAAGCCACCCAGGTGTCCCAAAAGAATACAATCTTGAGTGATAGCTTGAGATCTAACTACATACGGTGAACACAGCTGAGTCTCAAGAGTCTTGAAGCTTAAGGATCTGGCAGACAGTTTTTCAGTTGTCTGTAAGAGTCTAGTGCTTTTTACTGCAGAATTGACCCTTAATGTGTTACTGATGACCTCTAGATCCTATTGATAGGAATATCCATATAAGCCATGAAAGGAAACAGCTAAGAAAGAAAAAATGTGAAGCATTTTTTAGAACCAGTAAGAAATGGAACTAGGGAAAAATAGCCACAGTAGAACAGAACGGTCTAGGATGACACAGGTAGAAAAGCAGACCACAAAAGAAAAAGTTCTTATAGTCAGAGGGAGAGTGGGTTTGTTTTTTTTTCTACTAAGAGGTAATTCTTACAATGTTTAAATTCTTCAATAATACCTATTATATTGAAAATGTTTCAAGAGATCAGTTGGTTTCATTGCTTCAAAATAGGTTTGAAGGATTGTTTCATAATATGAAAGATTAACACTAAACTTCAAAGTACAGACCCACCATATGAATCAGTTTAAGTGAAATTTGTTTGGATACTTGGCTCCTGATGTCATGGAAAAGGGATGGAAAATATGAAATTCACAGTACCTCAAAGGAGAGAGTGATCTGCAATCTACCATGGAAAATGTTAGATGTCTTCCAGGACAAAGTAAACTAAAATTCCAGGACAAAAGCATGGCCCATCAAACTTTAAGAAAGCAAGTTACATGGAAATACTTCAAATTCCAATAATGTCTCTGAGAAAAATGTGTTTGTAGTATCTTTCCAATATACTGAGTTGCGTCGTACATCTTTGTCGCTTTCCACACCTTATTAAATGAACACATTCTTGCTAGGAAAATTCGAATATAATCTACCTCATTTGAAATTGTGACTGGGTATTTATGGAATAATACTGCAGTGGACACAGAGGTCTTCAGGGAAGGACTTGCTGCCCAGGCTGCTCATAATTTGGTGACTAGCTGTCACTCCTATCACGGTTTCCCTAAACTCTTCCCAGGCCCAAGCACACACCCTTCCGACCAATTACTAATAAACTGATAGCATTCTTGGTATATTTCAGGTCCTTGTGGGAGAACCCTGATTGAGATCCTATGTGCTCCCTTTCCATGGCATTTCCTGAGGCTTTGGGGAGTCTACATCACAGACCTCTCTTCAATCCTGCACCCTCACCTCCAACAGAAAGGTGGTGGTTGCCTTTGGCTCAGGTAATGATTTCAGGGTCCTGGGATGGAGGCCTGCATTGGACTCCCTGCTCAGCGAGAAGTCTGCTTCTCCTTCTCCTTTACCCTTCCCCCCAATTCATGCACACGTGTGCGCTCTCTTGCTCTCTCTCTTTCTCTCTGCTCTTGTTCTCAAATAAATATTTTTTAAAAGGTGGTCCCTAATAAATATCCTGAATGTAAGCCCCTGTCACAGAACACAGATGTTTTCACAGAGCTGATGGAAGGCATATATTAACAAGTTTACGGAATAAGACATCACCTCTTTTACTAGTCAAGCAATAGCTAGAACATGGATAGATGGATGGATGGGTGGATGGATGGATAGATAGATAGGCAAAATAGATATACCAAGAGATCTATGCCTATATTGGTTTTCACTCTGCAGTCGTTCTTTTTTTTTTGATGTAGGATGGGTATAGGATTTTCCAGTCATTAGCCCTCAGAGTAACAGAATCAGGAAACGACATGCAGAAGCAGAATTAATTATTCACTCGTGCGTTCATTCAACAAATATTTAGCGAGTGCATTACTCTCTGCCAGGCCCTTTATGGTGCCTAGTGCTGAATGATACAAAGTATATGAGACATGCTTTCTGTTCTCTAAGGAATTCCATCTAGCACTGAAGAAAAACATTGCCAAAGGCTGGAACAGAGGAAACACTCACTGATTACAGGGATGGGACAAAGAAGAAAGTGATTATTTTGGCTTATGTGAAGCAAGAGAAGCCACACAGCCAAGGGTTTTTCGGGATGTAGAAGTGACTGTGTGGTAAATAGGTGGCATTCCATCCATTCCCAGCAGAGGGAACAACACACACAAAGACGAACACATGAAACAGATCAGTGCCTTTGGGGAGGGTGAGTCTCCAGTCTGGCAACATGCTCTCTCACTGTTCACCCTTTTCCAAGAATGAAACACTCTTGACTCTCCTAATTTCCCACCCAAATTAACTCCTTGTCTTTTTTGTCTTTGTTAGAAAAGTACTTCCTCCAAGAAGTCTTCCCTGATTCCCTTGAGACTGGGCCACATGAGTCTGCTATATGGTCCCACAGTGTCCAGAACTTCAACCGATCACAGCCTTTATTATACTGTGCTTTAATGGCCAATTTACTTATCATTTGCCTCTGACTAGACTATAACCTCACTCACTGTTCATCATCAGATCTCAACACAGTGCCTAAAAGAGAAAATATACCACTTGTTGAATGACTAAGTGAAAAATGCTAAATGCAATCGAGTTGGGAAGGTATATTTTATTTATTTAATAAACACTTACTTGGAGCCCATTATGTACTAGACATCTCTAGTTACTGAAAATGATGAGACGGAAACAGAACAAAGAACCTCTCAGAGCTTACATTCTACAGTGAAAAACAAACAATAGACAAATTGCTATAAAGTAATACAAAGGATGGGGAAGGAGAAGGTTCTTATTTCATATGAGGTAATCGCAGAGGACCTCGCTCATGAGGTATATTTGAGCAAAGTCCGAAAGGAAATGAAAGAACGAGCTATAAATATTTGACAAATAGGATATACATTAGAAACATTCACAAAACTTCTTAAAATTACCCCACTAATGCTGGTTTTACACCATGGCTCATTTCTCTCAGCTATTGCGAGTAATGCCGTGAAGGATTTTTGTTAAACTCTGCCTTTTGGGTGCCTGGGTGGCTCAGTGGGTTAAGCCTCTGCCTTCGGCTCAGGTCATGATCCCAGAGTCCTGGGATGGAGCCCCACATCGGACTCTCTGCTCAGCAGGGAGCCTGCTTCCCCCTCTTTCTCTGTTGCCTCTCTGCCTACTTGTGATCTCTCTCTCTGTCAAATAAATTTAAAAAATCTTTTAAAAAAATAAAAAAAATAAACTGCCTTTTATTGTGGCTGACTCTTTAGGGTCTACCAAAACATCTCAAGTTTCTTTCTTTCACAGGCCATTTTATAAGGATTCTTGTCATGGTCAGGAGATCTCTTTGTTTCTAAGGCATTTTGAAATCAAACACTGTCTACCATCATTCAAATATTTTATGATTTGTTGACAGGCTTGGGCAAGAGCAACTAATATGATCACGGAACTGACTGGATTTCTGTGAGAAGATTAAATTTCCAGGGTAAATTCAAGTCTGTCATAGCCTTGCCTATTTGGCAATTTTTAGTTTAAGTATAAACAATTACAAAATTGTGTCAGGGATATGCGAGGAAGTCTCTACAAGGTCTGTAAGGGACCAGGAAAGTTCTGTGGTAGGGGTGAAGTCATCACAGGGTTTTCTTTTTTCATGGAAAGGAAGGACAGTGGTTATGTGAGTGTTGCAGTGACATGGAAAGGGCAATACAATTTTGTATAAAGATTAGGTGGTGACTAGCTGGAAAGTGATGAGTATACTCTATCAATAGAAGAGTCTGGGGGCACCTGCGTGGCTCAGTTGGTTGGACGACTGCCTCGGCTCAGGTCATGATCCCGGAGACCGGGGATCGAGTCCCACATCGGGCTCCCTGCTCGGCGGGAAGCCTGCTTCTCCCTCTCTCAGTCCCTCTGCTTGTGTTCCCTCTCTCGCTGTGTTTCTCTCTGTCAAATAAATAAAATCTTTAAAAAAAAAAAAAAGAAGAAGAAGAGTCTGGAAAAAAAAAGAAGAGTCTGTTTAGCATGGCAACCATTATATTCATTGGAAACCTTAAAACAAAATCAATTGAGGGGCGCCTGGGTGGCTCAGAGGGTTAAGCCTCTGCCTTTGGCTCGGGTCATGATCTCAGGGTCCTGGGATCAAGTCCCACATGGGGCTCTCTGCTCAGCGGGGAGCCTGCTTTCCCCTCTTTCTCTGCCTGCCTCTCTGCCTATTTGTGATCTCTCTCTGTAAAATAAATAAAATCTTAAAAAAAAAAATCAATTGAAATTTTTACACATTTTGCTCTTGCTGTCTCGTTTTCAGACAAGGCGGCTATGTTTTGGTTACTCAGTGAAATGCTGAAATAAGCAATAGGTCTCTGAAGATAACCAGGTATTTGGATTAATACTGCTAGTGTTTATTCAGAGTTTGCATCAACAAAACAGGAAATATAAATTATGAATCTAGAATCCTGGAAAACACATTTCAATTATTATTATACCAAACTTTATAATAAAAACTGGGAAAGTATACAATCGTAGCAAGAACACAATTATACATATTTGTATTTAAGAGAGATATTTTACTTAAGTATAATTTGCCCAGGAAGATAAACTCTTTTTGTTGTCAGGGTTTTCTTTTTCACCCTAAATTTGTCCAAAAAAAAAAAAAAAGCCTCTCATACAGGTTTTGGATTAAATACAATTTTGAGAATTTTAGACAAACCTATTTTTTCCTGTTTTCCTTTCTTTTATAGTGGGATGTAGCAACTCTTCCTCTTATCTAGTCGTTATTTAGGAACCTGGAAGAGAATTCATCATAAAAGGCATCTTAGATGCCTTATTTTTATTATTATTTTTATTATTCAGAATTTGAGGATTGAATTTAGAAAAGGGCAACATCAAGAATGATTAAAAGTGACAGATTAAGAAATATCTGAAGGCTAACAATTTGAAGCAAAGTTGTAAAAACACAGCAATAAATAATTGCTAGGGATTTATCTTATTTTTTTTTTAGAAGTAAAGACTCCTTTTTCTTTTTTTCAAGATTTTAGTTTTAAGTAGACTCTGTACCCAACACGGGGCTTGAACTTATAACCTTAGGATCAAGAGACACATCCTGTACTGATTGAGCCAACCAGGCACCCCAAAGGTAGGGACTCAAAAAATGATTTAAGACTACATCAGGAAGAACCAAGTATGAGCTGGATAATTTGATGACCTTTATTGATCTGTACATAAAACAATATACTCATTTTAGGGGCGCCTTGGTGGCTCAGTTGGTTAAGCAACTGCCTTCGGCTCAGGTCATGATCCCAGAGACCTGGGATCGAGCCCCACATCGGGCTGGCTGCTCAGCGGGAAGCCTGCCTCTCCCTCTCTCGCTCCCCCTGCTTGTGTTCGCTCTCTGGCTGTGTTTCTCTCTGCCAAATAAATAAAAAAAAATCTTTAAAACAAACAAACAAACAAACAAACAAAAAACAATATACTCATTTTATAGAAAAAAAGATCCAAATTCTAATATTACTCCTTTTGTATATCATTCACATAACAGTCTGCAGTAAAGGACTTATTGATATTTGTATTCATTCCCACATTCATATAGAAATATTTGAATATACAAATAGGCATTGACTTGAAGCCTTTAACTATAGTTTTAAAATATAATTAACTTAGTAATAAAGTAAGTATATCATAGTAAATTTGCCATCTAAATAAATTATAACTTCCTTAAAAAACAGGAAAACTGGGGCACCTGGGTGGCTCAGTCGGTTAAGCACCTGGTGTTGGTTCAGGTTGTGGTCCCAGGGTCCTGGGATCAAGCCCCGCATCACTCTCCCTGCTTAGCAGAGAGCCTGTTTCTCCCTTTCCCTCTGCCTGCCGCTCTGCCTACTTGTGGTCTCTCCCTATCTCTCTGTCAAATAAATAAAGAAAAGTCTTAAAAAAAAAAGCATATGCATTATCATTGTGTCTATTTATATTTTAAAATATTATTATATCAAGTGTAATTAAGCATTTATATTGTCACGTTTAATCAAAGTAACCAACTTTTCTTTTCTTCAGACACAAAAGAAAACCAGGAAATTGAAAACAAAATGCTGTTTAGCTATTTTTTTCTCTTTCAGTATTTCATATAATTTTAACAAATTTGAGGAGGCAAAAAGATTGTGTGCGTAGCATCTAAAAGTATTTGCATATTTTGTTAATCTATTGTCAATTTAAGCAATAAAGGTAACTTAACATTACGTTTAGTGACCAATGTTTTGTATGTGTTTCTTTTTTTAATTTTTAAAAAATATTTTATTTATTTGAGAGAGAGCACAAACAGGGGGAAGGGCAAAGCAAGAGGGACAAGCAGACTCCCCAGTGAGCAGGGAGCCCAATGAGGGGCTCACTCCCAGGACCCTGAGATCATGACCAGAGCTGAAGTCAGAGGCTTAACCAGCTGAGCCATCCAGCCACCGCTGTCTGTTTCTTCTTTTAAAAATTACCTGTTCATCCAAAGATTATTTATTAATTAAATTAATGATTTGCCTAAGGTTAACGTTAGTTAAAAATCTGGAAATGATAACAGAGCTAACACATTAAATCCCTATCATTTGTAGTATTGTAAGAATTTCATAAAATTAAACCTTTTCAACGGGGATTCATTATCATTCCATTTAGTTGAGTACAATTTTACAATATAACATTTTACTTAAAGCAAGTTATGGAAGTCGTGGTAATTAACTTAATGCATAAAACCAGGATAAAAAAATTAAGACGTTCAAATCTCAGGAAATTTCACCCTGGTCTTGAACAAACCAAACTGTTGGGCTGACATTTTTATATGGTAAACTAATTTTTAAAGCCTCTCAAACATGACAAATATTATTCTTTCATCTTAAAATTAAAGGCTTTTCTTCTTATCTCATAGCTGTTGTGCAGGCAAGTGTGTAAACATATTTTTTAGTGTCAACAAGAAGAAACAGAGTTTAACAATTTTTCTTTTTCTTTTAGATACTTTTGACTGCTTATCTGGGCTATATTCTTCAAGTGAGTGCATAACCACCTAATGCTTCTTTAAAATTAATTAATCTTTAAAGTCTCCCAAGAGAAGGAAAAGAGAAGAAAAGAAACAAAAAAAAAGGAGGGAACCTGCTTCAGACAAATATGAAATGGTTCTTGTAAAAAGCTAATTATGTCCCCCCGTGAGAAGGGGAAAGAAAGTTTAGATAGAGGGAAAATACATTTTAGATACATACACACACAAAAGAGAGTGATGTGTAGTTGGTTTGGATGAAAGTTAGGTCCTTGACAACTTTATCAAGCCATAAATTAAGATGTGATGTCTCATTAATTCTTGAAGTCCGAAAACAAAGATGGGGATGTTCCTATGGTTATACAGAATTTTCTCTCTCTCTCTTTTTTTTTTTTTTTTTAAGGTTTTATTTATTTATTTGACAGAGAGAAACACAGCCAGAGAGGGAACACAAGCAGGGGGAGTGAGAGAGGGAGAAGCAGGCTTCCCGCCGAGCAGACAGCCCGATGCAGGGCTCGATCCTGGGTCTCCAGGATCATGACCTGAGCTGAAGGCAGTCGCTTAACCAACTGAGCCACCCAGGCGCCCCAAATTTTCTCTCTTTTAAGCAATTGAGTCAATCTCCTAGAAGATTCTCTCTTCTTTTTGTTCTAAGGCACTTCTCAAATGAACAGCCTCGCTCAATATCAAAATTTCCCCAAATTGGCCACCACATTCCAAACTGTCCCTGGTGAAACTGTGCCAGTTAGAAAGTTATGTAAATTAGCAGGTAAAGAGAAAACACCAAGGCAGCAGGTGTGTTGCTTAGAAGAGGTATAGTTTTATATTGAGAAAAACCCGGGAGGATGGAATGGTCCATAAGAATAAGGCTTGGCTAGAAATAAGTCAATCAGAAAAAGACAATTATCATATGCTGTGTTGATATGAGGAATATGAAAGGCAGGGTGAGGGATCGTGGCGGGGGGTACAGAGGGAAAAAACGAAACAAGATGGGACTGGGGAGGGAAACAAAGCATAAGAGACTCTTAATCTCAGGAAACAAACTGAGGGTTGCTGGGGGGTGGAGGGGAGGGATAGGGTGGCTGGGTGATGGACACTGAGGAAGGTATCTACTATAGTGAGTGCTGTTAATTGTGTTAAGACTGATGAATCACAGACTGGTACCCCTGCAGCAAATAATACATTATATTTTAATAAAAATTTAAAAAGAATGGATTACATTAAACACATTCCCACTGTGCTAACTTCTAAATAATTTAATGAGAATATCTCAATGCTTCGTAAATAAATAAAAAACACAGAGAAAAAAAAAAAGCATAAGACTTGGCTAGTTTTGTGAAGCTGGAGCTGGGCCGAAGGCCAATTGCTGCTAATCCAGAGCTGAACAGAATCTCCCGAATAGTGCAGACAAAATTAAACCGTGCAGATCTGTGACTATACTAAAAACCATAGAATCGTACACTTTTTTATTTTTAAAAGATTTAATTTATTTACTTGACAGAGAGAGACACAGCAAGAGAGGGAACACAAGCAGGCAGAGTGGGAGAGGGAGAAGCAGCCTTCCCGCCAAGCAGGGAGCCTGATGTGGGGCTCGATCCTAGGACCCTGGGATCATGACCTGAGCAGAAGGTAGGATCATGACCTGAGCTGAAAGCAGACGCTCAATGACTGAACCACCCAGGCGCCCTGAATCTTATAGTTTAAATGGGTGAGTTGTATACTGAATGAGTTATATCTCAATAAGGCTGTCATGAACAAAGTCTTCCAAAAGACTATTATATTTGGAAAATACAAGAGCATTGAAATAGTTTTGTTGTTTTTATACTAGTAAAAAACTGGAAACAACCTAATTGTACATTAACAAGAGAATGGTTGAACACATTAAGCTCTAATCCTGTGGTAGAATATTAGTTAGTCATTAAAAATGGTTTCGAATGATACTTAACAGCAAAGAAAATGCTCATAGTAGAATCTCACGTGTAAAAGCGAGACAAAGCGTGAATTCAGAGTAATCTTCTAAGGAAATCTCATTAAGGGAAAACAGTGTATAGAAATAAACATTAAATGGAAAAACAGCAGCATAATAGTGTTTATGAATGATGGATTATGGGTAATTTCCATTTTCTTCTTTGTTCTATATTTTCCAATGAAAATGTATTTATATTGCTTTTATAATCAGGAAACAAAGTGTTGTAAAACAAAAATGGCTATGGAGAACTAAAAACACATTTTTATGTTGATTTGAACCTATAAGAGGGTAACACAGCACTAAAAAGTTCAAAGTACAGGGTCACCATATGAATTTGGTTAAGTGAAGTCACAGGAAAATAAGGATGCAAGTAATTACTTTGTCATTTCAATTGTTAGTTTGAAATGCTGCTGCCAAGTCATCACATTACTTCAGCAAGGCTCAGAGCAAACCCACCTCTTGAGTTCAACACAACATTGACCCTCTTCTGTCCCTACATACAGTCCTCTCATTTGCACATTTCTCTGACCTCATCTCCCCGCTTCTCTTCACTTCAGCTCAGGGTTTTCTTGCTGTGTATCTGCTATCCTTCAAATAAATGCTTCATGCAAGCTGACAATGGCTTGTGTGTTATAGCGTTGTACTTGATTCAGTTCAGTGCCAATCAAATGCCTCTTCCAGCCCCGCTGGGCTTTCTGAAACAGCCATGCTGCATCCCATAGGCAATGGTAGAAGGCAACTGCAATGGTAGAAGGCAACTGCACAGGCGCTTTGGGTCACGGGGTGGTGGGTCTTGCTCCTCAACACCTCAATGTCAGCTGTTATGATTACATTGTCTACTGATGCCAAGCTCCTTTCCTTCCAGGTGGGCAGGCTGGATTAACCTACCTCATGGATGCCACCTTCATTCATTCATTCGTTCATTCATTTGTGCATTCATTCATTCATGCACGCATGCATATGCAGGCTCTTTCCTCCTGGGTTCAAACAGTTCACCCACCCCCACCCTGCCAAGGAAGTAACAGTTCTTCCCGATTCACCAAATCTTTCCCCAGCACCAGCCCCACCTCCTCGCTAAGTGTTCTCTTCTTGCTACCGTCCTGCTCACCTCTGCTTTTTCCAGTCTTGAGGATCCTTTTTCATTTTACAGTTGTTACCTAGCACATAATAATGTCCTCTTTTTTTTTTAAGATTTTATATTTATTTATTTGACAGAGAGACACAGCAAGAGAGGGAACACAAGCAGGGGGAATGGGAGAGGCAGAAGCAGGCTTCCTGCTGAGCAAGAGGGCCCGATGTGGGGCTCGATCCCAGGACCCTGAGATCATGACCTGAGCCGAAGGCAGACACTGAATGACTCAGCCACCCAGGCGCCCCTAATAATGTCCTTATAGTGTGTCTTCTCTGTAATTGTCAGTGTCAGGGGACGTTGTGGTCAGTTTTGCTGTGTTTTTTGTTCCTTTACTTCTGGCGTAAGCTGTCCCTTTAAGCAGTATAAAAAGAGAGGGGGAAAATTTTTCGTTACTAGCTGTGATACAGATCTATACCAGAATGGCTGCCTCTGCCTGGTAAGTACTGACCCCAAACAGAATAAATCATCAGGTCATATTTAGTGCTTTTTAAATACTGTCTGGTTCAATGTCTTCCTTTGTGACTCTCATATGTGGTGTCTGTTTTTAACTTCATGGGTCCTAACCAAGTCATGGCTGACTACCCCTCAGTCTGCTTCAGTGGTTCTCTTCCTTTCATTTGCCCTAAAATAAGTGATCTGCAAAGCTCTGCCCCAGTGTTTTTCTTTTTCCTTTGTACACACCTGTTCCTTCTCTGTAGTCTTACTAATGCCCATTAAACGCTTACCTCCACCAGCCCTGGCCTTGACCTGACCCCACATATGAGCTGCTCCCCATACCAGGCTGTGATAGTGGCGGCCCAGTTCATCTGGTGGGGTGAGGTGAGGATGAATAGGATTCTGCTTTCATTGCAGGCCCAAAAGATTGAGCAGGCCATTACAGGATGGGCACTGTGGACACACAAGCAGGCCAGCCATCTCCTTGGTCCAGCCCCACTAGGAGGGCCAGCTTCCTTGGTGCCCAGAGTTTGCTGGATTCCTGGGTTGCAGGCAAACATCTTGGGGTGTCCCAGCCTATACCCCAGACTAGTAACACGGTTAGCTGGGGAGAGCTTGTTCCTGCCAGCCTTATTTCTTTTTCCTGATCTTCTTCCCCTTGTCTTTGATATATTGCCCCCAGTGCTAGGAATTCTAGCATCTAAACTGGGGTTTCCACTCTCTCCACTCCAGCCACACGCTCCTTCAGGGTGGGGGTCAGTGTCTCCTCCCTCTATTGGATTTGATGTGTAATCAGATTAAAGAGCCAGACCTCTCTTCCCAAGTATTTACCCAGTTCCCTTCTCCCTGCTTCCTTCAACCTTCTATCCTTGTTCCCAGTACACCAAGTGGCTGTGTGGTCAACAATGATCTGAAATTCACAAGAATCTCTGCTCTATGCAAGTTACTTTGAACTGTATACACAAACCCAGACCTTTTTCCCCAGCTCAGCCTGACTCATTTTCTGCTGTTTCTCCTCTTGGGTTATTCTTGACACATCTAAGCCAAACCTCATTCTTCTTCGAGTTAACTAATTCCTTTTCTCCTTGTTCCTCTGCTTTGGTTAATCATTTCCCAGTCACACAAAGCCTTCCAGTTCCTCCTGTTCCCAACCTTCAAATGTTAGAACTTGTAGAAATCAATTTCTCGAAAGAATTTGAGATGCGTCATAAAGCAGTGGTTACTGAGGCACCAGAATCCCCAGTTCTACCACATAATATCCGGGTAACCTGAGGACAGTGAGGGAACTTCTTTGTGCCTCGGTTGTCCCATCTGTCAGATGGGAAAAGCAACTGACCCTGCATCACAAAATTGCCATGAGTTCACATAAGCTAAAACCCTTGGAAGAATGCTGGGCACATTGTGGCACCTGTCTACAATAATTTATCAATTCTCTCCAGAACTCGATTCCACCATAGCCTTCATTTCATTCTCACCCTGAGCTCCTAGTTCATCTCTTCACAGAACTAGTGCCTTAGCTCCTGTTCTTCCCTTTCCTAGCTGCTCTTGCTGCATGCTGGATAGTGTTGGCTTGTGTGTGTGTGTGTGTGTGTGTGTGTGTGTGTGTGTGTGTGTGTTTTAAAGAT